>JAXGGA010003971.1:0-94577 GCA_038373865.1 Uloborus plumipes | reverse complement strand
GATTTTCTTTAAATCAGGTTTGTTTTATTTAAATAGATTTTTTTTAGTTTAAGATTAATAAAGTACGTTTGATACTAACAAATTAAATTGTTCAAGTTAGATGTATAAATCCGATTCTTCTTTTATGTATAAATTGAAAAATACATAAAACTAAAAATGTAAATAAGAGTAATTAATAAATTAGTAGAAAATATGTATTTAATTACAATTTACGGATTTTTCCTTGTTTTAATTACCAAAATCGCATAAAGAATGCTTCATGTTAATTTGGATATTTTACTCCTTCAACTACAGAATTGTTAGAGAGATATGAACTAGACTACGGGATAATCACAATAATTTTATTTTTCCTGAAAATTTTAAAACTATTTCTCTATTCAGGAGCTAAATTCAGTGATTTGTAAATGAAAACAAGTTTGGCTGCTTTGACGTTTCCAAGCCTGTTGCGAAGTTTCGATTGTACTAACTCATAAGTAGAAAAAAATTATAAGAGAAATCAAATTATAAAATAATTTGAAAATATTATAGAATTATATTAACTGTGGAAATGAAGAATAAAAATAACATAGAACATTGAATTATTTTCTTCAAAAAATGATTTTTATTACTTTATTAATTTTTTTTAAAGAACCATTAAGAAAATCCATTAATAAAATCATCTTGACACCTACATCTTGACTTTTCAATCATCGCCAAGGACTAAAAAGCAGACTCCCCCCTCAAATCCTCGTCCTGTTAATTTACATATTTTATTTTATAACACTGTTTTGACTTACTGAATGTAAACAGAATGTTGAAGAGGATTGTATGACAAGCACATATTTAAATGAATACTTTAAAAGCTTAACTCCTAACAGATGAATCCCTCCTCAAAACTCCTCACACAAACATCTTATAAAGTATAAATACAACGTTAAAAAAGCACAAATACACAGGGAAACTGCAGACACGTGTTTCGGCGTTACAAGGAACGGCTTTATCAATGCAAAAAAAATGTGCATCCATAAGCTCACAATTTTTTTGTTTTGACAAAGGCGTTCCTTGCAACGCCGAAACACGTGTCTACAGTTTCCCTGCGTATTTGTGTTTTTTTTAACGTTGTATTGATACTTTGGATTTGTGCACAAAGGTATTTTATTCACAAACATCTCAGTTCATAGATCCTTTGCAATTTTTCTTTTCAATTTTTTTGAGATCATGACTTTTTATTTTGCTTTGGTTTTTTAGTTTCGTTTTAACAGGTGCGGATCAAGAGGGGGGGGGGTATGGGGGTCATGATCCCTCCCTTGAACTACCAAATATAGTCAACAATGTCTTTTTGGGACTTATATTTCGAAAAAAATTGCTAAATATCCCGTTTTCATACGGAAATTGCACTTCGACCCCTCGCTTTTCGAAATTGACCCGATCCTGAACCAGAAGCTGAGTAGAATTCAAATCACAATTATACAATATTATGTTCATTTTAAATAGTCAGCCAAAATTTAAGTTAGATTTTAATAACAATAGTATAATGCTACGCAAGGAATTATAAGAACAACATTCAAAAATTGAGTCGGACCATTTCTTATATTTTATTTACATACTATGTATCTAATTCTATCAATATCACCAAAACAAATTCACTATCTGAATTGCATAAAACAGAAATGACATACACTTACCGGTTTTCTTGGTCAAGAAGTCACTTTCTTTAAAATACCTGCTGCAAAATTTCGCGTACTTGCTAGGGGTTTTGAAAAACGAATAGATATTATCTTTTTTTTTTTTTTGCACTTGAATCCGTTGGAAATGAATGGAAACACAATTCCTTACAAGCTTTGGAGGTTGCAGAACATTGAGGGACGCAGCAATTCCATGGCATTTTAAGGTTTATATGTTCTATTACTCTGACAAAACAACGGCAAAAGCCAGCAGTGCAATAACCGGAAGTGCTTAACACCTAGCGCGCAAGGAACTATGGGAATTTTAGCATGCCCTATTGGATTGGAAGTTCGAGATTGAACCTATAAGGTTACTGCAGCTTGGATTTAAACTGCTTCGATATGGTATTAAATGGCACGTTTTTAGCTCAATTCGAGCACGTTAGGGTTCTTTTTCAAAAAATGTTTCATTAATAAGTAGATATTGATCAACTTGTCTTTCGACCTATGTCTGGTAAATTTAAAACTTTAACCGAAAGGGAAGTTCAAGGCTGAATCCTGCAATGAGGGCTTAAAAATTCAAAAAATAAATTTTTCATTAATACGATCTTATGATGCGTTTGCTGACACGCATTGCAAAAAGATTCCTAAGTTCGTCGAAGATTTCCTTATCCGCTTCAAAAATAAAATATATTCCTCCAAACAGGGAAAAATGAAAAATTGGCAACGAACAAAGAGAAAATGAAAGGCTGCCTAAATTAATATATTGTAAACCATAATATAAATTTTTGTGTAAATTAATATTGAAAAAAGGAATTTAAAATAAATTAATAAAATCGCCATCTGTGTAAAAGAAAGAGAGAGGGCCTTCAGTCTTTCTTTTATACGAATAAGGAAGCGAAAAGTTTTTTTCCCGCCTAAAACTTATGTGACTGATTATGCTTCTGCTATAATTTATTTCATCAATTGATTTCGTTGAGGTAAATTTGTACAATAGATGAAAAGTTAAACTGAAGAGTTCATCGTTCATATGAAATAAAATATTAAAAAGACCAAAGAAACAATTTAAACAGTCGCAGTAAACAATAAGCTTGAAAAAAAAAAAAAAAAAAAATCCCTCAAGAAATGTAGAAAACTGCATTCTTGTGGAATGTTACTAAAAAATCCTCACGCGGCAAATCATTGTTTTCTTCGGAAACCACTCTAAAAGAACGCATTCTGATATTCCGATATTATATATTTATTGATTTTTGATATATATTTATTGATGATACATATTTATTGATTTCTGATATGAATTAAAACAGTTGCAGTAAAAAATCAGCTACGAAAAAAATCCCTCTTAAAAATGTAAGAAAACTGTATTATTGTGGAATGTCCGCTAAAAATTCTCATGCGGCAAATGATTGTTTTTTCGGTAAACCACCCTAAAAGAAGGCATTCTGATGGTCCATCAAACCTCGGATCACAATGCCATCGCAAGGAAATAAAACCCCCCCAAAAACCTGAGAAGGGGAGGAGAAACCTTCCTCCCTCCCTCCCTCATCTTCGGTCCACCCCTTTCAGAAATCGCGATGAGCCCGGGCCGAGCAGCGGTTGCTATGGCAACCCCGTTTCAGGTTACCAAGGGAGAGGGAAAAGAACCAAGGTAGGCACTCGGGCACTCGTCGCCAGTTTCCGAACGATCGGCGGTGTGCTGCGGTCTCGTTCCTAAAGTTCCAAAACAAGTCTCGGCGCGCATTCGTTCCACGGGAAAACGCGTGCGTTCGATGTCGCCTTCCACCGATTCGGAGATTATCGCTTGGAAAGAGAATCGGATGTTCGAATAGGAATTTTTCGGGAAAAGTAATTACCGACCGCGCTCTCTCAGGACGTAGAGAGACATGTTTTGGATAAAATTGCCATGGATAACTTCGCTTTGGATGTTGCTGCTGCTACTGAAATTGACAGGAGTCAATGGTAAGTCGTTCGTTTTGTATTTCTTGCTTGCTCAGTTGCGAAGAGTGGAGATAAATATATGCATTTTTGAAATTTGAATTCGCAGAATTAGTTTGAAGCAATGAGCCGTATGTGTTTTTGCAAAAATGAAGCGTAAAGAAATCTTCGGTAAACATGGCATATGTTCACAAGAAATGTGACGGAATGTATTTCTTTCATAAGACATCAAATGTTAGAAAAAAAAAAAAAAGAGCATTTTTACATCTGGGTATAACTTGGGAAGGACTGTCATTTCGAATTTTTCTAGAACTGTGGGAGGAAGTAAATAAGGGGTATATTATATTCAATGCATATTTTATCGAAATATGACAGACCACGCCCACATGCATGTAATTTTCTCAGTCTTGGCCGCAATTGCCTCCTACTCCCCCTCCATGTTGGGCCTGGTGTAGTTCCAGGAAGAATAATGTTTGAGACTTATTAGAGCTCTGGTCTTGTAGATAGATGTTCTCGCCAATCCTCTTCTGGCTCTAGAATGCATGTCTTCTGATCTTCGTCTCACTAGCAAAAGTTCACATAAAATTGAAAAAAAAAAAAAAAAAAAGACACGAGTTGAGCTCTTTTGCAAATTTCTCCCAGATTGCAAGAATTGTTATGGATATTAAGAACACTGGAAAATTTTCCGATTGTGTCTCATTCTCGCTATGTATTTGTAAAACAATTTTTGTTTACATATAGGACAATCTTACCAGTTAATGGACGCTTAGGCCCAATTTCATTTTCAGTAATTCACTACCTCGTAAAAAACTAGCATGTGTTATTTGACAGAAAAATATCTATTAACGTATGCGTGATTAATTAAGAGAGAAAAAAAAAAAAAAAAAAACTGGGAGAACATTTTTAGTGCATCAGGTGCTCTGGGAATTTAAGTAAAAACTAGAGCAGCAACTCCAGTGAATGACCATGTCTATTAATGAACCACTTTAAAATATTCTAAATGGATGTGTGATTTTTGTTTTTAATTCCAAACCAATCAATCCTTCATTGAGGTTTCATCATATTATACAGGGTGTCCACTCCAATCGTGGACCAATAGCTAATTTCTAAACCGTTAGAGATAAGCATATAGTTTATTTAGGAAAAAATCTCCAAATTACGAAAGGAATTTTGGGTCTATTCAATGTTTTTCAAAAAATCAAATTTTGAAAGAGTTACGAAATTTAAATTTTTATACAGCCCCCCAGTCCTATCAATCATATTTAGTAAAACATTCTTGACACTGTAACGTTTAAAACTAAAAAAAAATCACTCTTCTACAACAAAAATTGACCGAGTTATGACGTTTTGAAAAATCAAGATTTTGTATTATTTCATGACGTCATCGAGCTATCGCTTAAGGGACCGTATGCGAAATCCTTCAAAATCTTAATTTTTCAAAACGTCATAACTCGGTCAATTTTTGTGGTAGAAGAGTGATTTTTTTTTAGTTTTAAACGTTACAGTGTCAAGAATGTTTTACTAAATATGATTGATAGGACTGGGGGGCTGTATAAAAATTTAAATTTCGTAACTCTTTCAAAATTTGATTTTTTGAAAAACATTGAATAGACCCAAAATTCCTTTCATAATTTTGAGATTTTTTCCTAAATAAACTATATGCTTATCTCTAACGGTTTAGAAAGTAGCTATTGGTCCACGATTGGAGTGGACACCCTGTATATTTGCTGTAAAAAGAGAGAGAGTTGGAGAAAATCTACTATTTTTTGTTTGTCTTCATTACTTTCTGGTTTATTTTGACCCTTCGTTTTTAGAATTGACAGAAGAAAGTTTCTGTTGCCAATTCATCTAAGAAAACAGCTCTTAAAATCTTACTGAAAAAATGAAAAAAAAAAAGAGACACAGAACTGATTACACTACAAGCGTTAATTTTCATTTTATTAAATGTATGTATGAAACGTATGTATATTTTTTTGAATAATTAATGACATTCTTCAAGTACATTTCTGAATTCTTTCGCAGTAGTAACGTTTTTGCTGAAATTATACAATGAAAGCTTTTTTTTCTCCGCTTTGCTTGTGAGGAAGGAAGGGGAAAAAACATTTAGACGAAAGAAAAGAAAAGGATCTTAAAATAATTTACTTTAGTTTAGTTATCTGGTGTGCAGAACCAAAGAACAGTTTTTGGGCCTTAAATGCTTTTATTTTCATTTACTAAAGAAAGTAAAAACATTCCACATTCCTTAGCGTAAAATTTTTCTGTTTTTGCTCACATTAAACTAACGTATCTTTGTATTTACGAAAATTTCATATGATGTCATACATTGAAAGTATGTGGGGGCGAAAAATGTTATTTTCTAAAAATTTGCAACTCTCAAGCATGATTTTCTATTTGGAGTAAAAGATTTCGAAATTAAAATAATTAGAAAGTTTTAATGTGAAAAGCAAATAACTTCATTTTTAAGTTGTGTTCATAATTAACGTGATTTCATTTTTATGGACTGATGTTTTCTACTTGAACAAAACTTTTCGCAATCAGCTGGTAACAGATAAATTAATAAAGTAAAAAGTAAAAGTTTTTTTCTTCACCACATGATTGGTAATTTAATGATTTTCCAGTAGTATTATTAAAGATTTTATTTTTTTATGCGAACGAAAAGCAGTTTTTCTTGAAATTCAATCACGAAATGCATTTTTGAATGGAAAAGACCGAGAGAGAGAATTTTTTTTCACTATCAAAATTAACAGCATTTTCAAACCAGAAGTTTTTATTTTGTAAATAATTTTACTCACCTAGTTGAATCTTGTTTAATACTTCAGTAGTAGCAATGCCATTCATCAGTCTTTATGCTAGGAAGAACGATATTACATTTCACTTATAGTTAACTATATTTACTTGCATTTCTTGGAACTTTGAAACGACTTGCAGGTTATTTTCATTGAAAATTTTTGGCATATTATTTACATTGGATGCATTCAAGAAATCGCCACAAAAGTAGTTTCCGTTTATGCAATTAGTGTTCTCTCAAAGAAGAAAGAAAAACTAGTCGTACGTTTTTTTTAGGAAATTGATGACGCTTTAAATATTTTTTTAATTAAAAATGACTGTTTAGAAATTTTATCTATCCGCTTCGGGGCAGTTTACCTGAAAAAAATAAATAAAATGCTATTGTATTTCTTGTTATTTTAGCATCAGTAAAACAGAATTAGCGCTAATGTCAATTTTCATTTCCAAAATTTTGTTGCTGGCAGCTGTTTCATAACATATTTTTTTCCCCTTAATAATTCTTTTTCTCATGACTGTGTAAATACTTATTCGTAATTGTATAAATCAGGGCTGCGGAGTCGGAGTCGAAGAGTCGGAGTCGGACTGATTTTGGACCAAAGGAGTCGGAGTCGGAGTCGCTGAAAAACATGTCGACTCCGACTCCGACCACCTCCGATTTGGATGAAATTTTATGGAGGTCAAAACATATCTTTGAAACTAACAGATACAAATTTTCAGCGTCCAATATCCAAATCCTTAGCATCTAGGATCATTATAAAGTGCTTCAAATAGCGGGTCTTTGCAGCAAAAATGCAATGTGTTAAAATAAAGTCTGGCCATTTAACAAGAAAAGGATTAGTTTTGTACGGAGTCAAATGACAAGAGCGGCACTTGTCTTTTGCTCTGGAGAAAATTGACTTTTTGGGAGGTCACAGTGACCTCCGAGAATTGAGGTGAATGTGGTGAAATTACCTGCGAGAATTGTTGAGAAAATTGAACAATTTGAGAGGTCACAATGCCCTCTCATGACCTCCGACTGGGATACCCCAGCTTGCTATCCGCCCCCCTAACGTGAGTCCTATCTACGACCATGAATAAAAATGAAACTTTTAAAAATGGACTTAATACTTCTACCTTTGTTTAGGGTTTTTCCCTCTTCATATTTGGGTAAAAAAATAATAAAAAAAAAGCAGGAGTCGGGAGTCGGAGCCGGAGTCGGAGTCGAAAGTTTTAAAATCCCGGAGTCGGAGTCGGAGTCGACCATTTTTCCTCCGACTCCGCAGCCCTGGTATAAATATCCTTATTTTCGTTACATTTAAATGTTTCCTCTTCAATCATTTGCTAGGTTACAGAAAGATGTTTCAAATTGTGTACTCTATATTGTTAGTTACTAAACTATCGGAAAATTATTAATTCAAAAATATAAATATTTAATTCGGTGGATAATTTTTTCTACGATTTCCATCAAAGAATCTGACAATGATCTATTTTGTGCAAACATTCATGGGATTCTGAGGTGTAAAAATTTTGCTTTCTCAATTGTAGTTTGTAGTTACTACAAATGAGACTACCCTGCATCTCCATTTTGTTAGATTAACAAAGTCTACACTCTTGGTGTAGTTAGTACCTGCCGCGCAATCTCCTAACGAAATGTTAGGAGAAATCTTTTCTCCTAACATTTCTTTGAATTTGTTACTGAAAAATGAGGAAAAGAGAAGTTTTCATTTACGTTCTTTGGGAGAGTTAGATTAACAAGTCTACTTTTTGTGTTGTAAACGTTAAGAAATCTTTTCTCATAACATTTCTTTGAATTTCTAACTGAAAATGAGAAGAAAAAAGGTTTTCATTTAGATTCTTCTCGGGAGAGTTAGATTAACAAAGTCTACTCTTGGTGTTGTAAGTGCCTACCGTGCAAACGTTAAGAAATATTTCCTCATAATATTTCTTTGAATTTGTTACTGAAAAATGAGGAAAAAATAAGGTTTTCACTTAGGTTCTTCGAGAGAGCAAACACTGCCCTACCCTCATGTTATTTCGAGGAAGTCCAGAATGAACTTTGTACGGAGGAGCACACGAGTTCCGAGGACTTCTCCATCTCGACAATCAAAAGGCACCGCACGATTGCAACAGTTTCATATTACCCCAAACCGCTTCCAACCTTTGATACTCGTTAATTTTTTACTGCATCTCTGCACTTTTCTCTCTCTCTGCGCGCAAGGCCCACATGTACTCTGCTGGCACGCCTGTCGCCACAAATTATCTGCCTTTTCTTTTTCTTCTTTTATTCCTCTCATTAACCAGTGGTGTAAAATACGTCCCACTGGGAGGTCTGGCTTTTATAGAGGTTCCAAATGTGTGCGAAATCCAAAACAAGAATCCTGTTATTTCTTCGCCACAATGTCTATTAAATGCACTGAATTGAACGTAGATGAAGGTTTCTTCTCTTCCGACATGAGAGAAAAAAAAAAAAAAAATACTTCGCGTGTGTCTCAGTTGTTACCCGGGTGAAAATTTATTTTCGTCGGAACGAATGCCATCTCCAAAGTGTGATTGTCCTATTTATTAGAATAATAATTTCTTTCAGTTCACCTCATAAAACCAAATGAGTGTTTTATTTCTGTAAATGTGTTTTCCTTGTGCAACCGGCGGTAGAAACTTGAAACCTCTTCGCAGTTTTTATATAATTGCATCTGCACCTGCTGCAATATCTTGTTCGTGAATTAAAAGTGATATTAATTCTCGATAGCAAACTACAGTGAAGCACCGTTCATATGTTTCTCTTTTATATGTTTTTAATTATTTATACTTTTTTAAAGGTCTCGGCAGAATCCAACACATATTACCGTATTACCTATTACTCCCATATGTTTTTTCACTTATTCCTTTTTACTTTCTTCTATATCTAATATATAGAAGAAAGTATTGGTTTCGTGAAAATTTTCGAATGTCGAATTTTGACGGATTTGCACGTTTTGAGGTGCGCTGAGTCCATTTCGACCATTTTTGGAAAATGTCTGTCTGTATGTGTGTGTGTGTGTGTGTCTGTGTGTGAGTCTGTATGTGTGTGACCAGTTTTTGTGGCCGCGATAGAGCAAAAACTACTGCATGAAATCGAACAAAAATTTTTGCACATATGTACCACCATGTGAACTGGTGCACCTGACTTTGTTTAGCGAATTCCTCCAAGGGGGGTGGAGCAATCGCACGTGTTCTGCGCGGGAGTGAGTGCTATATCTCAGGAAGTAACCGGCGGAATCAAACGAAAATTGGTCCATAGGTAGACCCTACTGAGTACAGGTGCTGATTCAATTTGTTTGTCAATATCTCCAAGGGGGGTGGAGCAATCGCACGTGTTCTGCGCGGGGGTGATTGCTATATCTCAGGAAGTAACCGGCGGAATCAAACGAAAATTGGTCCATAGGTAGACCCTATTGAGTACAGGTGCTGATTCAATTTGTGTGTCAATATCTCAAAGGGGGGTGGAGCAATCAAAAGTGCTTATTTTGTCATTGCACCTACTGTATCTCGGGAAATATTGCTGCGATTTGAATGAAATTTGGAATAACACTAACCCAATATGGAAGCAAGCATCGATTAAATTTTGGCGCCAATCGCCCCAGGGGGAGGGTGGGGTGATTTTTGCGCTTAGTCAACAATGCGAAAAATCAATTCATTAAAAAATCGCTTTCACGCTATTTAATTATCAAAACAGCTGAAAACTTTCAATGATTTGAAATTTTTAACTGTTGCCAATTTCTTTTTACTAACAAATAAAATGTTTGCAATTTATCTAAACAAGGCTTTTGCAATGATTTCCAATTTCGCTCATTGATTCTGCATTTGCAGGGTTATTACGATAATTGGGAAATTGGAGCTGTCTCCAATTACTCGGGCAAGTACGTATTTTATTTTGTAACCGGAATTCATAAGATAGATATAGAAGAAAGTTTCGTGACGGCCACGACAGCTAGTTTTAATTATTTCTTTGAATGCGTAATCGTTGAAAAAAGTCACTCTTTAACTTTTAAAGGCAGCTTTTCCGTAAAATGTTATTAAAACTTATTTTTCAAATCGTGGCTCTTGTGCGAAGGAGTTTTACGAACAATATGTAGAAATATTCTCCCATATTTCCATATTAGTAAATAAAACAATGGAGAAAAACTAATTGCAGTTGAAAAGAAAAAAAAAATGTATGCTGCATTTTTGAGCAAATAACATGAACTGCATTGGGGAAAGTTCGTTACGAGATATCTTTAGATATGAACATCGATGAATGTACAATAAATGCTATTTAATATCGAGAACTCACAGCTGTATTACTTTAACTTTAATTGAATTTCACAGTTATTATAGCTTACCTTTCTGCTGTGTGCTTATTACATATGCATAAGCTATACTCAGTAGCTTACATAGACTTTTGGTGCGTCCCCCTCAAAATTTGTAAGTGAGCCCCACACCCCCTATTAAAATATTAAAAATATTTTTCCCGTGTAACTCATGGCGCTATTTTTTTTTTTTTGGGTCGTGCACCCTCGAACTTCTTGCGCTCCCCCTCCCCTCGCCGCGGGGGCGCTATGTATGCCACTAGTTATATTCCAAAATTAAAATAAAAAGAAATAAGCATTGGGTGCAATGAAGGGTTGTTTTGCAATCATAGGCACCCTATACGTCCAGTTCCCGGATGGATCTTTCAGATGGGCGATTATCGCAGATATACCTTTAAGGGCGATAGACCACCCTATCTAATGCTACGCAATCCCCCTCCCTTGCACGAGACCCTCCTAAATAAAATTAAAGCCTCTCTGAAACCTCCCTAAAAATTTGGAAAACACAGACTGCGCCATGAGCCACCTTTCCCCGGAATTATCGACAGACATTTAGATTAATAAAAATATTCAAAATTTTAACGAATGTTCTTTTCATATCAGGTTCGGGCCAGTCTCAGGGAATGTTGATGTTCACGTGTGTCATTATCGCTTACAATTGAAGGGGCAAGTGGATAATGGTGACATGTGACAATTTTAGTTTTACTTACTTTTTAACATGGATGAAGGTGTTAGATAATTTTTTTTTTTTTTGAAAGCTTTTTCTAAAAATTAAAAATATTGTCACATATTGCCTTTATTCACTTGCCCCTTCAACGGTGTACGTGAGTTAACACAATTGTGTATACACTAATTTGAATTTGTGCAAGTCGGCAAAATTCAAATAGTATCACATATCACCTTTATCCACTTGCCCCTTCAATTACGAAGCCATTTCGGAAATTAACACTCAAAAAATAGACTTTTGCCCGATTCATCTTTTCTGTGGATTTTCTCACAAGTTAAATAACTACTATTAAATTAGTAGAAAATGACTTCGATCGCATTCCGAGCTTAGAAAGTGTACGAAATCCACGGTTGGAAACTTATGAGTACATTCACAATCGGAGGTCATTTCCTCACGAATGACTTTCATGATCAATAAATATACTCGGTCAATAATTATTTCTTTTTTTGCATTCTCACACATTGAAACCATTAGGTAAGCAGATTATGACTGCTGTGTGGCATAACGTCATTTGAAAAATACCCACTTTTGAATTCAATGCAGTGCTTCTTTTGTTTGTCATGAATGCTAATAAAAAAGAAAAAGCTGTTTCACTACCAAATAGAATTTACTCTGATTAAGGAAGCTGCATAATAAAAGCGATCGTAATAGTTTAAGTGCTGAAATCATCGTTCAAAGAGCATTAGGAGAAAGAAAAAATCCTGACCATCTGTGAAAGAAACATCTCTGAGAGGCCTTGATGTGTCAGCTCTTGAAAAGTGCGAAATCGTGAGCATCGCAAATTAGAACGCGCCAGAATGCAAAATTTCTAATAATAACTATGATTGCAAGAGCTTATCTCTGCTTAGCGAAAGTGCCGGACAGACAGCCTCAACGAGAAGGCAGAACAGAGGGGGGGGGGAATCCCGCTCTTGAAATCTGATTTCTTTCAAAAACAAACTGAGGAAGCTGTGTTTATTTATTAAGCTAGTTATTTAAATTGAAACTGCCTTCTTGGACGTCATTTTACGGGCCACGTCAGGATGAATTGTTGGATCGTGAGTTCGTTGCGCTTCTTATTATAAGTAAATAAAGCCGAAGGTCTCCACGCGCTTCTAAATCTTCCTGTCAGCCCCGGAGAGGGGGTTTTCTCGTACCTTACGGAAATGTATTAAATGGAAAGAAAACATGACTAATTGAGATCCGTTTTGTAATTATGGAGGGATTAATTATGAAATGTATACATGAGTGCCATGGGTAAATATAAGTATCGGATATAATGAGATTAAAAATGAATCATAGTTTAATATCTGTACCTGGATGGTAAAGCACATTAAGTCACAAAAAAAAAACTTAGCAAGGATATGACTTTGGAGTTCTGCGTCTGGTATGTTCTTTTGTATTTGGGCGATTCTCTGTAAACTCGTCATTTTTCACACGAAATCTGTCCGGGCATGGTTTTTTGAAATGTTCGTATAATTATAATACTATTGCTCAGAGAATGGATCTGTTACTTTGGTTTGAAAGAGGGCCAATTGAAGTTTGTGTTTTTCTGATAAATCATTATAGGGGGTAAGTCCCCGGCCTAGTATAACTAGGCAGGGGACTGTGCCAGGTGACTGTGTTTTTGGTCGTGGACATAATAACACACAAATCGTGGACATAATAACTAATATGTTTTATAATTTAATTAATTGACATTAATTAGGGATGGACCGGATAGTGATTTTGCCGGATACCGGATATCCGGTGGTTCGTCACAAGCCGGATACCGGATATCCTGCATTGTGCCGCCGGATATCCTGCGGATATCCGGCATTATAATTACATTGCATGTTCGCTTATTTTTATATGCAGCTTCAAAACAATAAATCAAAGTTGTTTCTCGCATCATAAGCAAATTGGCCGATTACTGATTACCAATTAATCGGGCTAATGATAATCGGCCGATTAAACGGTAGAGCCGATTAATGATTAGGATTATTATTTTTAACATTACAAATTTCACACTCACTGTTTTTTCCCCTTTCTTTTGCAATTCCGATTTCAGAAATATAGCTACTTATTTATTCCTGAGAGAAGATGTTTTTCGCCCTTTTTCCAATTTTCTCAAAATATTACATAATTTCAAAATTTTATCAAATTTCTTTGAACCAATTATCATATTTTTGTGAATAAAATTGCATTAAAAGCCTAGGCATGAAAATTATTTAAAAAAATTAGTGGGAAGCTGGGATGAGCACTGTAATTTAGGGGTGTTCTTAATTCAAATGAATTTCTCAATTATAGGTTGCTTTTTATTTCAAGTCTTTAATTCTTTGAAAATTAGAGGTTATCTAAAAGCATTAAGCTAAGGAGAAAAGTATCGACACATGAAAAAGTCTGCAACGTTGTCAAAATGTGTGTATTTATTCAAAATAGGAATATTAAATTATTAAATCATTTGTATCAACTGAGAGGACTATTATTATTATTTTATTAACATTATTGCTATTTTGTATTTCATTTTTTTGAATTATTGCTTTTTTTTACTTACTACACTACACTACACTTTCATACTACATGTTATACTTGTGTTTGCAGAAAATTATTTAGTTCTTATTTATAAATTAATCCATCACCTGACTGATTATAAATGAAATGAAGTATTTATGTTTTCATGTTCCAATTGAAAAGTTTAGGAATTTAACAGAGGGTTTTCTTTAATATTCCAATCAGTTTTTACATTGTTTGGAATATTTGTTTTGTTTTATTTTTACTCTGTTCACTTTCATACTGCGTGTTATTCCAGAAAATTACATTTATTTACTATTATTAATGCAACTGTTTGTCACAGATTCTTGGTGAAGGTATGCTTTAAAAAGTAATATTTAAAAATATTTTTTTCGCCGATTAATCGGCAAGATGTTGCCGATTATGGTCGATTAATCGGTATTGCCGATTAATCGGTGCATCCCTATTTAATACATTCAAATTAATTTTTAAAGCCTCCATTTTATTGTACAGGAGTAGCGCTACATATGAAATGAAACACTAGCATATTGTGATTTCTTTCTAAATTATGTATTTTTATCAAAAGTGACAAAACTTTAAAAGATAGAATTAAATATTTCTGTGAGTACTCAAAGTTTAAACTTTTAATTATTCTTAGTTTAAATTTTAAAGCTTTTCTGTTTCAATATCATTTCAATAAGTTTCTACGTAAATGACACAGTTATTAAATATTTCACTAATATTATATACATGATAATTGATTTACAAAAAAAGAAAGAAGAAAGAAAGAAAGAACGAAAAAAGAAAAATAAAACTAAGCTCAGATAAACGGTGTTTTTTTCTTCAAATTAATATATTTTATTGGAATTTTATAAATTTAAACTTCATTGCAAAGAAACACATTTTCTTATTTCTAATTTTGCAATAATATAAAGCAAAATTTTACTTTGAAATTCTTTTTTTAAGTAATAATACGCATGCAATTTTTCTAACATACAAGTTAAAGAAGAAAATATTAAAACAGGACTAGTGTGTTAAAAAAAATAATAATAATAAACTTTTACTCAAATAATCAATTAAAAATTTTATATAACTCCGAAAAACAAAGGTACACGTTTTCTGAAGATTCAAATCAGCAGCTTAAATATATTTTTAAGAGTTATGCTAAAGTTGTTCACTTTTTAAAAAACAAATGAGTAAACTTATACTTAAATAATCAACTTGAAATTTTACTTTAGTTCCAAAAAATTAAGATACACATTCTTAAAAGTAGCAAATTATCATTTTACATACATTAAGAGTCATGCTAAACACATTCACTTTTTTAAAAACAAATTAATAAACTAATTCTTAAACAATCACCTCGGAATTCAACTTCATTTTGAAAAAATAAAGATACATTCTTAGATGCAAATGTTATTTTTATGGGTTATTCCAGCCAAAATGGTACAAATCATGTCTGAAATTGTCGAGTTAAGTTTATCAAATGAAGTAGTTTTCGCCAACTAATCATTGTGTTAAAAATTATTCTCTGTTTATTTGTGCATAATAAAGTGTAAATGGCTATGAGTCATTCATTAAGGGTTTTGAATAGTTTGACTACTTTGCGTAACAGAGGAGACAAATGAGATTTGAAAAATATATTTCTAATTGTAAAGAAAAGTTAATTACAGAACAAGTATGAAATAGACTAAACATCCTAAAACTAATTCTGTCTGCAGTTTCAAGAAAAAATATTTTTTGCACCATTAATGCGAGTGTAACAGAGTGGACATCCCGCAGTGCAAATTAACTATCATCAGCAAAGAATTTTAGGTTTATCTTAGTTGCTGACTATATAATTCGATGTATCAAAGTAATAACAACATTACTTGTATTTCTTTAAAAAAATATCACATTGAATGCAATTACTCATTTTATTTCTGAAAGGCTTGTAACAGTGGACAGTTTGAAACATAAAAAGTCTAAGAACAAAGATAAATAAGTGTTTTTCCAATATTTTTTAGTTTACATACATAAAAATCAGCAGAAAGGGTGAAAGAAGCATTTTTTGTGCTGTGCGTTGCAAATGATTTTGTTGTTGCATTTCAGCTTAATCTTAAATTGCATTTTAAGTCCTAGCAATTTGCAGCTGGGGCAGATCATTTTTTCCTTCTTTTGCCAAAGTTTTTTTTTTTTGAGTTTTTTATAAATGGCTTCTGCCAAAAGAAGAAATACTTGGTTACACACAATTAGATGGAGAACAAATAAAAAAATACAATTAATTGGTGGTAATTAATTACCGAAATTCTAAAAGTATTGGGACTGATTCGTACCATTTTGGCTGAAATAACCGATATATTATTTTTATTATTAAAAATAATTCTAAACATGTTCATTTTAAAAAATAAATTAATAAACTTATATCTAAATAATTAACTTAAAGATTTACTTAAATTAAAAAAAAAAAACAAAATACACTTTCTAAAGATGCAAATTAACATCTTAAATACTGTCGAGTCTCAATAGCTCATAGTCCCAAGGGACCGGCTAAAAGCTTAGAGTTATTGATAGTTTGAGTTAGAAGCAGTACCTACCGTCTTTTCAAGAATTTGGGACCAAATGAAAACTTTGAAATAAAGGTACATTTGAGTTTATAAAGCTTCGAGTTATCGAGACTCGATTGAATGTTATTGAGGGTCATGCTCAACAGGTTCTCGCGCAGTTACGGAGCGGCGCGGCGTGACAGACGTGAACAGATTCTAATAGCAGAGAAATATCTTTTCTGAAAAGAAGGGATTACAAAAAGAAAGAACGAAACAAAGTGCAAGATTCAAAATTTCTTTACACACATTCAAACTCTCTTTCAAAAAATTAAAAAAAAAGCATGGCTTAGTTGCGACGATTCATGGGGACAGATGTTTACCAGGGGTGATTGTGTTCCGGTATTTTACCGGAATTCCGGTATTTTCATGATCGATTTTGGTATTTTCATGTTCGAAAATACCGGAAATAAAATATTTTTAATTGTGCTTTTATATTCCCACCTCCGGTATTTTTTTACTTTTTCAAATTTTCGGTGATTATACCGATAACTATTAATAATATTAATCGAACAGAAATGTTAAGATGCCGTTCTAATTGTTTTTTTAACTTTAATAAATTATTCTATTTGCATCTTTTTGATTTAGATGCCTTTAGTTTGAAAAATTTAATTGGTTTGCATCCGATATAAGAATCGAATTCTTCTCATTTTTGATGCTTATTAACCTTAATTAGGAGACAAATAAATGAAATATATTTTTATTTATATTAAAAAATCACAAATTCCAAATTTTCGAGCGAAGTTCTATGTCCTTTGTGAAAATAAAAATGTAAAAAAGTTAAGATTTGAAGCTCTGATTTAATTTTCTTTTTGCTTCAATTATATGAACAGTATAATAGTACTATGTTTATCGTAGAGCTTTTGATTGTAAATCTGTAGTAAGTTTATTTGAATTCTTTTATATGCCAATTTCATACTTTTAACTCCCCCCCCTCCTCATACACCCATTTTCTCTTTAAAACTTTCAGGTATTTTTTCACGAACTCACAATCACCCCTGGTTTACATTAACTAGAAGAACACTTTCGCCAATGTTAGATAGGTTATTTATTGTCTGTTATTTTCAATTATAACAAAGCAATAATAGTGGCAAAGTAAAAAATATCTAATTACAACATCATTGGGAGCTAATAGATCGCAATTTTTGTTAGAAGTACAAAAACTAAAAAAAGAATTCAATAAATAAAATAATTTGAGAATTTATATTAAAAGCTACTGTGATTAATTTTCATGAACTAACGATATGATCGTAAGTGTTTTTCAACCATTTGTCGCACATTAATCCTTGAAGGTTTGTAGCTTTTTCTTTTTAAATATTTTAACTAAAATATTTTTGAAAATCTGAAGACAATCATACTTTATCTAGAAATTGTGAAAAATCAAATATGCGGAATGCTTCCATGTCCAGTACAAAGTCGGAGGAATGACATACATGTATAATTATAAATTATAAATGTATAATTTTTGTTTTAGAAGCAAAAATTGCTAAAAATGAAATCTGAAAAGTAATTACATAATCTGTTGTTGTTTCTAAAAGGTTTATCAAACAATGAAATTTTTGACAGGGATTTTTGTAAAAAAGAAAATATTCAATTAGGTCCTCACATCATACCGGATAACCCTCACATCAATTCCGGATACCTCCCACATCAATACCGGATACTTTGCCGGATAGCATGCAAAAATCCTCCGGATATCCGTATCCGGGGCTGTCAGCCGGATCGGATATCCGGAAGTACCGGATACTTAAAATATCAGCCGGATAGGCCGGATATCAGGTCCATCCCTAACATTAATAAAATCACTTCCCAGAGGACTGTTTTCGCAACGACTCTGATGCATACTTTCATCACAAATGTGGCTCTCAAACTAAAAAATGTGGTATCTCAACGTCGTTCTGAGCTATTTCTGAAAATTCACACTGATTACTTTAAACTTCATGCTTAAAAGAATTTGCAAAAGTTATAGATTTTTCATATTACAGCTTTGAATTTGTTGCAGGGAACTGTTTGAAAAAACTCCAGACGGAATTTACATAACAATTTTAAGTTTTAGAAATACGTAATTATACTTTATTTCATAAGAAAAATATAGCTTCATTGTTCTATTTTTAGATATTAATTGCCAAATTTATGTAGTGTTAATAGGTTTTTTGAAATACTACCTTTAACAGTTAGACTATGGGATTGGGACAGCCAGGGGACTGTGTTTTTGGCGCTTAGATAATTTCTAGAAAAAAATATTAAATTGTTATCACTCCAAATACAATTGGGCCACAAAGTATCAATGCTTTACTTGTATTAAGAGCAATAATTACTTTATTACACTTTATTATTTTTAAAATACTCAGTCCTCACAGCCAATTACCAGTTTACAGAGAATCGCCCATTTATCAATTTTCATTTGTTGGATTTTAAATGAAAATTTGTTTATCAAAATGCTAATTCTTATACAGCTGAGTATTAAAATATGAAAAAAATCTGTGACACGTTCGGTTCTTAAACCCCGATATGAAAAAAAGGGGGTGATTTTTTCCCCCAATGCACTTTTTTTTGCAGACAGTTTTTAATGCATTTTTAAAAAAGAAAGAATTATGAAATACATTTTATCAAGAGCTATATTTGTCAGCTTCCCTTTACATGCTGCCTTTATAAACCCTTTTTGCTTTTCCTATAGCCTATTTTAAGTTCTAATGCTGCAACTCAATTAGGACATTTTTAACCGAAATCCTACAATTAATGTTTCATGGAAAAAAAATCATACTACTAGGAAAATAATTTTATTTATCATGATTTTAGAGAATGTAAAAGACTTGAGCTATGAACTACCAACTCTTATTTTCATTTTATTTGATTGGAAGCATTTAGTGTGTCTTCTCTTCCCATCAAAATTTGCAAAAAAGAGAAGCATTCTTCTGTTCAAACAAATTTCTAGTTACCTAGTTGTAGTCAGTCCACGGTTCAATCTCGTCATTTCAAGCTTTTCTGACGGGAGGGGGGGGGGGGGGCATAACAGGTTTAAATTCAATGCTAATTTTATCCAAAAAACATCACAACCGCACCCACTTTTACGTAAACACATCAATTTAAGTAAATACATCAAGCCATAAGGAGCAATTGCTCATCCTAACTCCCCCTCTCCAAAATGACGGTCTTGCCGCTATTTAATTCCATCGTTAATTTCTCGTCGAAACACCACCATCCAAAATCGACACTTTTCATTTTGAAAATGAGTGCACAGAGACAATGCAAATAGAACTTATAATCCTGACACTTCTCGGCAAAAGATAATGCCTGCTGCAGGATCTGGCAACCGTTTCCAGTTCATTTATAATGGCACGGCATCACAACTCGGCTACATGCAGCAGGAAATAGAGCTCAATTTCAGTCAGCGACAGAATGTCGGCAAAGCCTTGAAAAATGTGTTGATGAATCGGAAGGCAATTACGCTTAATGGTCGTCACCGTTTTCTTCTCGGGCCCCGAAAGAATAATGCGCCATTATGAACGCGATGTAGATAGGGGAAAATATGTATACCGCGGGGTTTGAATGCTGCTCAAGTGTCAGGAATGGGCTGAATCTATACTGTGAATAATTTAGGTGGAGTTTAGTTGTTCTCTTCCTCGTGCGTTTTGTTATTTTTGTATGTCGTTCTTATTTGGATTTTCCAGAGTGGGAAATGTTGTTTTGAAGCATGATATTGTGACGAAGATGCCTGTTCTTGAAAAAATAGTGTAAGTCATAGTATAATTTGTTCAGAACACAATAAAGTTTTGAATTTTCTTTGCGGAAGCCTGAACTGTATTCTGTTCAGGGGCGGATGGGGCCGGCGGGCAGCCGGGCATTTTCCCGGTGGGCCGCCTGTGTTTCGGCCGGTAGGCCGATCTAAATTTTACAACTTATGGCGTTGTTATTCCTTCTTTATTTTTTTAGTCGGCCGGCCGGCCGGTCTAAATTTTAAAACTTGTGGCGTTCTTTTTTTTTTTTTTGTCGGCCGGACGGCCGGTCTAATTTTACAACTTTTGGTGTGTTTTTTTATTTTTAGTCGGCCGGTTGGCCAGTCCAAATTGTAAAACTTGTGGCGTTCTTTTTTTTTTTTTTTTTAGTTGGCCGGACGGCCGGTCTAATTTTACAACTCGTGGCTTTTTTTTTTTTTTTTAGTCGGCCGGTTGGCAGGTCCAAATTTTAAAACTTGTGGCGTTATTATTTTTTTAGTCGGCCGGACGGCTGGTCTAAATTTAAAACTTGTGGCGTTTTTGTTTTGTTTTTAGTCGGCCGGACGGCCGGTCTAATTTTACAACTTGTGGCGGTTTTTTTTCCATTTTTAGTCGGCCGGTTGGCCAGTCTAAATTTTAAAACTTGTTGCGTTTTTTTTTTCCTTTTGTTGCAACAAGCGGCCTGTCTGAATTTTACCACTTACACCATTAAAAAAAAAATATGTTTGTGCCGTTTCATTTCATAAAGTCGTAGCAAGCAGCAAAACGGAAACAAAAATTTAGAGTTAGGCCGAAGTTTGTCGTTTCTCTCACCAGACACTTTTTCTTCAACTGAGAAACCTTTAGTTCCAAAAACATCTTTTGAGTACTTATCTAAAAAAATTGCAAAATTTAATGAAGCTGCAACTCCAGAACAACTAGAGGAAGAATACACTAACTTCGCTCAAAATTGGCCTAAGCTTAGAAAAATTATTAAAAATCAATATGAAATATATGAGTCGCAAGAGCAAAAAAACAGTGATGAAAAAGAAGCAGACCATGAAATTGATGAAAAGCTTGCTTCCATTTCTTGCAAAAACTGTCAAATTTGCTTTATTTGCTGTTTCAAAGTACTCATTAAGTACAACTTGTTCAAAGATTGTTATTCAGCTTTAACTACTGCATATCAATATTTGTTAACACTAGCTATTACTCAAGTGGCTTGCGAAAGAAGTTTCTCCAGTTTAAAGCTCATAAAAACTAGCATACGTAATACTTTAGCTGATGAACGGCTAGAGTCATTTATGCTCATGAAAATATAGAAAAAGATTCTTCACAAAATATTGATAATGAAGCAGTGATTGACAACATTGCTTTAAAAAGCGAAATTCTAAAAAAAGAGTTATTACATTGATGTTGTCATATTTCTTAGCTACAGTGCACTTTTTAAAACAATATCTTCCTTCAAAAGCTTTTTTCTCAAATTTAAGCCTTAGTTTTGTCGCCACTCTGTGAATCAGAAGTATTATTTCTTAGTTTTACATATTCAATTATAGAACCTGTATTATCTTTAAAAGTATGCCCATTTTGTATATATGTATAATTAGTTTCTTCATTTTTCATGCAAAATATTGCTTTCCAATGTCATTAAAATGTCATACTTTTTCATTTTTTTCCCCGATGCAGCTTTTTGAGTTAATCAAAGTGAACAATTTGCTGGTAGTTTTTTAATTATGTATAATTAACAGTTTTACTTTTAATGCTAAGGAAGATCCTTCAAGTCTTGAATTAAAATGTTCGTCACTGTGAAAATTCCTGTCTTCACTTAAAAAAATTACTTACGTAACATTTTTTTTAAGTTGAAAAAAAGAAAAAGGTAATAATTTAGTTTGTATATATTATTTGCATGTGTGCTTCATATTCATTAAAATAATAATTGTAAATAAATATAAATATTATAAAATATGTTACCTTCATATGTAGTCAGTTTCTGAAAAGTATGAATATTTTGAGGTTTATAATTGCTAAATTTTCACAGAATTAGATTTGTTTTTAGTATAGTACGCCACTCTCAATAGTTGTTAAATGTTGTAAAGCTAGTTCAATATTAAGTTTTTTTCATTTTTATACACATGGTACTTAATTAATTACTTACAATAGAGTTTGTCATGGTGTTAGTTTCTGAAAAGTTTGTAAATAACTTTTCCGATCGGAATGAAAAGTTTAGAAATCGATCAATGTAAAATTAAAAAATTTCCCTCTCTTTCACGAAATTCTATTTTCTCTTTTTTTCTTTAGAAAGCAGTACGCACTTGAAGGTGTCTTAAATATTGCACCTTTTTTCAATGCTGAGCGTTTCTATGTTTTACAAATGTGCATACATTGTTGAACTGCTTATTTAATTCACATAAAACTATAACATTTGTACATCCTAAAATGTGTTGTCACTATATTTAATTGTTGTATATGAATCAACTCGAACTAGATATAAAAAAAAGGTAAGTAAGTCAATTGAGACGCAGTTAAACTTTCGGTCTTCATTTTCGTTTCACTAAGCAGCCTTTTTAGTTGACGAATAAATAATCCGTTTCAAAGTTCATCTTCTTTACTTTATGAATTTCCTTTAACTACTTCGTTATGAAAATTAAATCGGAAACTACGTTTTAAAACATGTGATCGTCATGTTATTAGTTTCTAAAAAGTATGCTAATAACGGATTTACTTTCAGTAGGGGCGATACATTTCTGCATAAATGTAAATTTAAAGATCGATCAGTGTTAAATTTCTAACTCTCCCCATTTTCACATAATTATATTTTGCCCCAGTTAAGGTTTCAAATATATACCAAGCACCATAGCTTTATTTCAATCCTGTGTATATATTCAGTTGAGTGTAAGAAATTTCAAAATCAATGTCGTCCTTTAAGCTTTTGAAATGTACATTAAAAATGGATTTACTTTCTATGCATCAAAAGATTTTGTATAAATGATTATGAAGAGGCCAGATCAGTGTTCAAGTTCCATTAGTTGATCTTTGTCACAATTTTTCTTACGAGAAGCAGTACGCGATCGAATGCGTAGTAAATGTGTACCATTAATTCAATGTTCAATTACTTATTTATATTTATGTATAATCGGAGTAGCTGTAAGTATTAAAAATTCGTAGTAGTAAATTTTTTGAATTTGTATATGCATAGTGGTTTTATTATAAATAGAAAAAAATGTTTGGTTTGTGTGTAAATTTGCATGTTTATCATTGAAATTTTTAAATGTAAAAGAAAGCATAATTTTGAATTAAAATTTACGAACATTATATATATATATATATATATATATATATATATATATATCAAGGGCCAGTCTGTGATAAATGCCCGGGCCGGTGCAGGGTGCTCCATCCGCGGCTGATTCTGTTCACCGAAAACATAAATCAAAAGGAAGCAAATGGACTGCCAGAATTTTTGCCACTTTTGCAGATTTTCTCAAAAATAGAAAAAAAGTTAAAGAAAAGTAACATTCACCGTCCTCTTAGCTCCGTTTCGTATTTGGCCAAGCGAAGAGGCGGTTTTTTTTTTTTCTTTTTCTTTTTAATTTCATGTATTATTATCATTTACATCTTTTGTCGTTGTGAACCTGAAAATTCAAATTTTAAGTTTATCTCCGGTGGCAGGTAGACATTTAATTCTATAACCACTATTTATAAAAAAAATGAATAATGGAACTTCAATCATCAATTTTTGTAAAAAATAAAAAAATAAAAAAGTAGAATGAAAAGGAAGCGTGAGTATAGTTTTCTTATGCGTTGGTAGCATGAAATCTTGTGAGATCACTTTTACATCTCAAAATAAGTGCGAAGAAATAGATGTGACATGTTAATTTAAAAAAAAAAAGAAAGAAATTCAATGAAGCAGTATTTTAGTGTGGGCTAGTTAGGATTTAAAAACGTGGCTATTTAAGTAAGTATTATGCAGTCGCCAAAGTAAAACTTTTACTCACCAGGTGTCGAATGATAATTTGCAGGTCCAAATTGGGCAAAGCTAACCTCGCAGCAGTAGAAGGCTATAGAAAGCCTGATCACACTATCACATACGCTACGAAGTTAGCCTTGCCCCAACTTTCGTCTGTCTTTTCCCTGAATGCACTTCTTTTTTCTTTTTGCTTAAAGTTTCAGTCGCCTCGTTGGATCAGCTTACAAAGGATCAGCTTACATTTTGCGGAGATTATAATTTTACTTTCATCTTTAGACTTTACATTTAATATACCATTTTTACATTCAAATGAATAACTCTCTCTATCTAATTGTGACCCAGACAAAAGGTTCCTTCTTAGTTTAGGGGAATACAGAACATTAGTAAGAACTAATTTATCTATGTTACCTTTAGAGTCCAAGAGTAGTACAACGGTCCCAGTTCCGTCCACTGGAAAATTTGCTCCTTTCACAGCTGTTGCAAGGCTGGAACGGTTATTGGGGGTATAGTCCACGAATAGGTTTAGATCTTGACAGCAATGATGCGTAGCTGCGCAATCCACATACCATGAATTAGTAACTTTTTCTGTAGAATTCACATTGCTGATAAAGTTAGATTCTTGCTTCTTCCGCTTGAAACATTTGTCTTTCGGATGTCCAAGTTTTCCGCAATACACTAGGTGGCCAAAAGTATCCGGACACTTTCGAAAATTCACATTTTCACATATAGTTCGAAAAATAAGTGATCAATTGTTCTTTAACTTTAGTCATACAAAATATAGGCTTCACCGAACATTTCCAAGTTGAAATTAAATTACCCTTGCATTTGGGGGACGACAAAAAGGGGGGTTGAAAGTAAAACCGCTTTTTGACCATAACTCTTCGAAAACAGTTCGGAATAAGCTATAAACTTCAGTAATTAATTAGCATACTATGTATAATTACTGTACAAATTTTTATGAACGTACCACTCTTACTTCCGAAGATATGAAACATTTTTTAAAAAATGGCAATTTTATTTGAAGGGTTTTTGCTCATAACACGCAGAGTTTTTGATCAAACCTTATCAAAACTTCAGGAAAAATGACAAAATACAAGAGAAAGAACATACTAAAACGGTAAATAAAAATATTAAAAATCCGATGAGATATGAACGTTAAAAGGAAATAATTTTTCACGGCGCATGCGCGAACGACAGAAATTTATAACTACAAAAATATTGTAGCCTGGGTTATACTGCATCTTATAAAACAAGTTTCAGTTGAATATCGTAAAAATTGAAAAAGATATCAGCGATCTAGTGAGCTGTAATTCATTCATTCGCAGACAATACATAAATGGCAAGAGGTTCTCCACAAATAGTGTGGTGACAATTGAACATTTTCTTCAATGTTAAATTGTATACAGTTTGAAAATTTATATTCGGCACAGAAGTCACATTTCGCCTATTCGGCCAAAAAGACCTTATACGTAGGTGGCCAAAAGCATCCGGACACCCCCTGAAACGTTAGTTTTGAACGATGACGCAATAACCTTTAATTTAAAAATAGCTCTTTGTGGACAGACCCTCACTTTTTATGTATTGTCTGCGAATGAATGAAATACAGCTCACTAGATCGCTGATATCTTCTTCAATTTTCATGATATTCAACTGAAACTTTTTTTATAAGATGAAGTATAAATCAGAGTACAATATTTTTGTAGTTATAAATTTCTGTCGTTCGCGCATGCGCCGTGAAAAAATATTTCCTTTTAACGTTCATATCTCATCGGATTTTTAATATTTTTATTTACCGTTTTAGTATGTTCTTTCTCTTGTATTTTGTCATTTTTCCTGAAGTTTTGATAAGGTTTGATCAAAAACTCTGCGTGTTATGAGCAAAAACCCTTCAAATAAAATTGCCATTTTTTAAAAAATGTTTCATATCTTCGGAAGTAAGAGTGGTAGGTTCATAAAAATTTGTACAGTAATTATACATAGTATGCTAATTAATTACTGAAGTTTATAGCTTATTCCGAGCTGTTTTCGAAGAGTTATGGTCAAAAAGCGGTTTTACTTTCAACCCCCCTTCTTGTCGTCCCCCAAATGCAAGGGTAATTTAATTTCAACTTGGAAATGTTCGGTGAAGCCTATATTTTGTATGACTAAAGTTAAAGAACAATTGATCACTTATTTTTCGAGCTATATGTAAAAATGTGAATTTTTGAAAGCGTCCGGATACTTTTGGCCACCTAGTGTACTCGCATTTCACTCTATCTTTAGACGTTTTAACATAAGTGTTCATAGCTAGAACGGACATTTCAGAGTCTTTTTGAATCAATCTTAAACGTGACTCTTCTGATAGCAACTCCGTTAAAATTTTATCAAAACTGAATTCTTCGTCTTTCCATCTATAAATGGATTGTATAATTTGCCCAAATTCAGGAGGCAAATAGCGAATCAGCTGGAAGGACTGGTAATATTCTGGAATGGGTTTCCCTAAGTCTTGCAGTTGTTTGATGATAATCTTCAGTCTACTAGCGTAGATGTCAATGTCTTCCCCGGAGTCAATACGGCAGTTGAAGAATTGGTCCGTAAGTTCCACAATTCTTGCTCGAGAATCTGGTCTAAAGTGGGTTTCTAATTTCCTCCAAACTTTGGTCGGGTCGTCTGTATCGTTGATTAAGTTTTTATAATCATCACTTATATTTAAGTATATCAAACTAAACGCTTTATCTTTACGTTTGTTAAATTCCGGAATACCTGTAGATTCTTTAGCAGGCTCTTTTTCCAGACCGCAAACAATTCGCCAACAGTTCTTATGCATCAGCAAGGCTTTTATGTCGTTTATCCAAGTGGAATAGTTTACCCTATTAAACTTTCGGACTTCCATCTTGAACTGATTTATTTGGCCCGCCGTCTGAAGGACTTTTATATCAAAGCACTTAAAAATTTTCGACGATACAATAACTCGATCACGACGTTAGGTTGGGCAAGCGGCCCATAACCTATTTGTTAAGCTGCATGTATTGGATCAGCTTACAAAGTCCAACCTGTAGTCTCGTCAGTGACACAATAGCCAAAGTAAAACTAATTGCTTTATTCATGATGAACTTATTTACAATGAATACCTTTCAGCACGAATTTCATTATGAAGGTACAATGCCGAAACTATTGGCGTAAAGATTGGTCGACTCAACCGAGTCGCCAATCGAATTGAAAAACAAGCACGAGCAAAGCAAAGTGCAGGTAGCGAGCTTAAATGCTGCCGGTAATTTGCATATGCGTAACGTGATCTTGATGCAAGAACGAAAAGCGAAGATCGAGAAAAAATTATATGCAAATTATGCATTTTAGAAATTCAAATTAACTCGAATCGTAACAAACTAATTGGAAAATTTGTTAGCGTTCCCCAGGCAAAATTATACGTTCTATAAGCATTTTTGTAACCTCGTAGAAGCAAAGTTCTGTAGTTTGTTGACTTCTACTTCGGCAACATGAATTTTATCTTTCTCCAAAGTAACTCGATAGCATGATTTTCGGATGAATTCGAAGATTGAAGTTTGAATATCCAATGCTTGACGACTCACCTGCTTGCACGTTTGTCACCTGTGTAAATTACTCGTTTCTATTAAAAAGTTCGACCGATTTTCAATAATATCCTTTGCAATATTTTATAATGTATAGATAATGACCGTTTCAAATTATATTAAAAAAAGTATCAAATTAGGCAAAAGAAAAAGTTTTAGATATTGTCATAATTTTTTCTTACGTTTCAAAAACACCGAAAGGATTACTCGCCATTACGTTCACTGTCAAATTAACCTTGTCACTGACCTTCATAATTAACCAGAGTGCCATTTGAGTGGTTCGTTGCCGTCTTCTCAAACTGAAAATTACCCGTGATGAAACTTCACTTTCGGGCAATTGCGCAGCAACCGGCGTGGCAATTATGGCAAATGCCATATTGAGGTACAGGGTATCTTCACTGTCACTGTCAGTAAATTTCTTCGAACTAAAATAATGTTTTTTGTCTTGCTATACCAAGCCTAAGTTGATTCTGGCTGTCTCTGAATTTAGCATTGAGTTGAAGCATTCTTGAATGCACAAAACACACATTACCAAAAATAAGTAAAAATAAAAAAGAAGACTTACGGTACGAATCTTGTATCAATCTAAGTTACATTCATTTAAAAAGAACAGAGAAGCTTGTGTGAAAGAACAAGGAATGTTCTTAGAAAAAATAAATCATGTAAAATCTCTTTAAATATTTCAACGCGATGTCCTGTATTTAAAAATTTTGAGTAACAGGCTCGCCATTTCAAAAATTTTCAGCGTTGGGGGTGAGGGAGTGTATATACTCAGTGCATTTTATAGAGAAAACCATGAATATCCATGCAAAATGCATAGTTACATTAAGTCTTTAAAATCCAGGGGGGTCAATTGACTCCCCTCACCTCTGATCACCCACATGACGAGACTAAGTATGCAGCACCTAATTTTGCCATAATCAGGTACAGTAAAAAATAATTGATTGAAGCTTGACTTCCCTTTAGCATTCCATTGACAAAGGGATAGGTTGCATGTTCACCAAGGGCGATCCAGTTTCTGGTTAAGGAAGGTCTCATTTTCGGAATGGGGGGGTGGGGGGGGGGTCAAAGTGCAATTTTTGTGCAAAAAAGGGGTTTCTTGGCAATGTTTTCGATTTTTTTTTCTATATTTGATCTGTTAAGGGGAGGGGGGGGGCGGGTCATGACCCCGATGACCGCCCTCTGGATCTGCGCCTGATGCTCACTTGAATCCGATCTATTTCGAGAAAAGTAGGCAAAATAGTATTCTTCCGCTGAGCACAGACTCCAATGTTATTTCTACGGCAGATAGCCGTCCGGTTTGTTATATAGCTTAGTGTGGGCGGGGCCGGTGTGGGATACGGAGTGAGTTATTATCTACTGGACTGCTGACTTTCCACAAATGTTGATTGTATGTCTCATATTCTAATTATATATTACATAAATAAAGATGCTTTAATTCCTTTGAAACCAAATAAATTACACAACTAAAAAATACGCTGATGACAGCTAATGAAACTTAAAACTTTCTGAAATGAATACCATCAAATCAAAACGAACAAAAGTGAACTTATCGCATTTTGCATGAAACATTTCCGGTAGAGATAAAACAAGGGAAAGCATCCATCACCGCCTCCGCCTCGACTTAAGATCGCTCTTGGAGCAGATTTTGAATTCAATTTAGCCTTTCGCCATCCATGCTTTTGAAAAGGAGAGGAGATATCTCTAGCAGTCTAGATTCCGAGTCGAGATGCAGAACTAACTCCGAACGTAAATGACCCCCAAGAGCATTTTATTGTGCTAAGACTCGTGGAGGATTTTTTTTTTTCTTTTTTTGTAATCGAGAAATCATAAAGATTTCTTCCAAAAGAAACGCGGAAGAGTTCGCCGAAGTCTTTGCCCTGTAAGGTGCAGGGAAGAGATCGTTATTCTAGAGTGTCTGACGATCATATCGCTAATACATGCTCCTAATGTTTCAGTGCACAAGTTCGTAATGTTTCAGTCCGACTGCATAGCTAATGATCGTACGCTCGTGTGCGATTTGGATGTGAAATTAATACTTTCAGCCTTTAAGGTCTTTCATCTAATTCTGTCGTTAGAACACGGGGAAGGGTTAGACAAGCATAAAAAATGTTTTGTGCGTAAAAATTTGCTACATTTTGATGACAAGTTTTCCAGTTTATATTCTTTATTACGTGCACAAGGTAATTCAGCGCTATTATTTTGCTTACTTTTTCTTTCTTTCTTTTTTTTTTTTTTTTAAATTTTAAAATGCAGAACCCACATTTTGACAGTTATGTTACATTTTTTGATATAAAATAGAAAAAACATTCCTGAACTATTGTATAGTCATCAAAAAAAGAAAGAATTTTTATTGAATCTAATCGAAATGAATCTTGAGCCTGGTTACAGGGTGTATTGCCATTTAGGATCCTTTAAGCCTTTTCAGAAATAAGTTACAAAACAAATTCAATAAAAGTACTTTGCTTTATAAAGATTAATTGTAATTTTAAAGAGTTTTCCAGTTTTATTTCGAGTTCGATTTCTCCCTTCAGATTAAATAATATTGATTTTGTTAATTCTCGTAAAAGAAACTGATCAAAATCTAATTCATAGAAATGGATTTATTCTGAGATTTCGCAGTTTGATAAAAGTAAAAATATCCTACATCCGCTAGCGCTTGGTGGGTAAATAGTCTGAAAGCGCAGGTGTGATTTTGGCGGTCGTTCATCCGAACAACCTGTGGTTGTTTGATATCATTGCGTTATGTGAAGTGATAAGCCTTTATCATCCTGTATTTTTGAAATCAATGTCAGTCTATATAGTGCAGGGTCAGGGTTTTCAGGAGAAAAGTTTGAAAAATAACAGTTAATGATAATACTTCAGTAGATTCCCAAAAGATCAGAAAAGACCTGACGCATGCGTAAATGCGCGGAAGGTTTTACCTAAGAAAATTAGACAGTAGAAAGTAGATAGGTTTCGGTGATCTTGAAGGATTTGATGTCATTAGAAGATAAATAAAATAAAGCAAAATTGGAAAGTTTAAAAATAGATTCTACACTTGTTAAGTTTTCCTGAATTCAGTAAACCATTGCAGCAGCCAAAAAAAAAAAAGGCGTGTATAAGACCGCGGATAATTCATAAAGCCAAAAACCCCCCCGAGGATAATCGGGAATTTATTCTTTATCTTTAGATTGTGACCACACTGCAAATTCAATTTGCAACTTCTATTGAGTCCCTTCAGCACTACACAAATTAGACTAAATTATAATGACATATTTATACATATATTCTTCTAGCAAGCTTTCTCTTCAATTAACTTTTTTCATTAATTTTCTATTTCTTTAAATTCATGCTTTTTTTATTCATCTAAATCTCAATTATTAAAAATCTTTTTTCACAAAGTAGGAATGTAAAAAAGTGAAGATCAATTGTATGAATCTTACGTTTACAATGCGTTATTCTTAGCAAAATGTTTTAAAAAATGCTTTTCAATTTATGTGATCATTAACAAAATTGATTTAATTGTGTTAATTTAATGCGGTAAACCTCACCGCTGGGAAGTTGCGTGTTCGTCTTTCTAGCTCTGTATAAACCGAATGCGTTTTTAACGAGCATAATTTAACGACACAATCTCATCAGTAAAAAAAAAAAATCACCCATTTTCAAAACTTCTGCGAAAGAAAATTTTGAAAACAAGTTTATTCTCATTCAATGCATTGAATTCGAAATTCGAGAATACTGCAAGATTCTTTTTTCTCTTTTGATCGCTTCTTTTCTTCTATTCTTTATACTACCTTCAGAAAAGTATATAGATATTCTTTCGCAATGCGAAGTGAATTTTGGTGAAAAATACCCTGCCACAGATGCAACAATAGAATGATGTTATGCAAAGAAGAACGACTTTTCCCCAAAAAAGCGTTATTCTATCAGATATATTGAAGTTCTTTCTCCCGCTTTTGCCTTTAGAGTTTGCAAATTTGCATTGTCCTATTCTTTTATTGCATATTGTAATGCACATATTCGTATGTTTTCGGGATTTTTTCATCATTTTTTGTTAGTCTCAAGTTTTTTCTTTGTCGTCCTTGCAATAACAATAAATTTATTTTTAGTTACTCTGTGCTTTTTTTTTATGAGATATAATGCACACCAAATTTTCACCTTGAAGCTGAAGTAAAGTACACATTGACTTTACTTGCTTTTGTTATTTGTTTTCAAATTACAATGTACAAAAACATGCTAGTACATCGTATTTTTTGTTTTATTCTCTCCTTTTTTTATATTTTCCAGTGAGCACATACCAATTTAGTAGGTATGTCGCAAAATTTCTGCACCATTTATCAGCTCCGAAGTATGCAACAAACTGAAGGAAAACTTTAAACTTTCTAAATATGATTAAACTCTAATTAATAAAGGTCATAAGTTGCAACTATTTAAGAACACGATTTTCGCGATTACAGGGAACCCCTTTTCAATACAGTTCACCGTTTCTGCATTGAAAAGGTTTCTTGTTTTCACTACAAAGGCACAACTTTTTAAAAATCAACTCGTATTATTCGACAAATTTGTATGTATTGACAAATGATATATTATAGAGGTGGGGAATCTGCTGTTCTCGGGGCGGCTGCAGCCTACGTTAATTTATTGTGCGGCGTTAATAACAGCTGGATTTTTTATAATAAACTAGCTCATTACTCGGCCTTGCCCGGTATTGCATTATGTTAAAATTATTTCATAATTAAAGCAATGCATCAATACTTGTGTATTTTACGAATTTTCTTGTCACAAAATTTAAGAAGAAATTCACCGTCAGGAGCGCCCCGATTGTTCTTTTTACTTTTTAGAATTGTTTTTTTTAAAGATGCCTAATGTTTTTCCTCACTAAATGTTATGCATGTACGACATGTGTGCATGCTTGTATTTTATCATTAGGTAAAATTGGAACTTCATTCGGCAAATTGATAATTTCCCCCCTCCCAAAAATTTACGTTCGTTGCGCCCCTCTTCACCGTAAGAATTTAACTCTGTTCTTCCGTATAACATTCTTGTGGCCTTTTCGTCATGTTTTGTGGACTCGGAATTCGAATTTTCGGAGCGTTCTTGAGAGCTAGATTCTCCGTTTTTGCCCAATGCTTTGCTAGGCTCTTCCAGTGAAACCACTAAATATTTAATGGCACATAATTACATACACGCAAGGCGTCAAATGCTTTGTGCTTTGCGTGAAAGTTAATCCCCCCTCTTCCCTTCACTTCAAGCTTTCATTCCCAGTCGGCTCGATTTCTTGGAAAATGCTACATCTCCCCGCCTGCTGTTCCTTGGAAAAAAGAACACCGGCTGCAAAATAAACACTGTGTGGTTAAAACCCCACACGGCGAAGTGATTTTTTTTCTTTTTCTTTTTTTTTTTTTTTTATGACGCAGATGAGTATAATGTTCAGGGTATTTTCTTATCAATAGTCTAGAATTAACTCCGAAGGGAGGTGCAGAAATTTTCCTCCGTTTTCGAAGACAACATTTCCTCATTTTTTTCGTCTTTCGAAACAAATAATTTTGCAAAGGGGGCCGTGTTTCTGCAAGCTTATACCGTTTTGTTAGGGGTCGTCCACAAATAATGATGGGAAAAACAAAGATATGCAAGTGGGCAAATTAAACTTTTAAGAAAGATGAGTTTAAAGATCAGATCTTTTAGGGAATCTTTCATTGAAAAATGCTTCCGAATAATTCTATATATCGGCAATTACCTGGGCTGCGAGGATCATCTCTTGCCCATAAACACATCAGAGGTTCTATCATTTGAACTAGTTGTTTCTAATTTTTTTAATTCGGCACTTACATCCCTCCGCTTCTCCCTGCCTCAAATGATGTTACCCTTTGAGGGGGTTCTAGAAATTGTGACCGTTTGTGACAAGGAGGCCGGAGAGTGTAACAAGAAGTGTGACACCACACAGTTAGTTGAAGTAAACATTCTTAAAATATGTTTTTGTGTAATGCAGCATGCCGTGTGGCAAAGAGGTGGAAGGGGGCAAATATGTTGAAAAACGGATGACGTCATTTTATTGATTTATTGATTTAAAGTACAATGGTATTGGTTTTATTAAAAGTTATTACGTTTCATTGCACAAATCTTGCAGATAACTGCATACTGTTTTGGCGTTTTACAATAAACAACTTTTTCAATGCAAAAAAAAAAAAAAAAAAAGAGCTTACGGATGAAAAGACATCATGAAGCTTATTTCAGACTTATGATTTTTCAGTATTTTTACTGAATTCAGCATTTTTTGAAATAAGCAAAATACTGAGTGAAAAACAAATTAAATTTAACATCTACCAATTAATTTCATGCATCCAATCAAAATAGTTGGCTATACAGAGCCAAAAACGCATGTTTGAACTTGCAGGTGCAGTATAATCAACAATTTTGTATTTGCTCACACAGCGACGTAATTTCAGTATTTTTCATTCTATTTGGGTCACATATCTATTATTTATTTTGCATTAAAGAATGCGTTAATTGTAACGCTAAAACACGTGTATGCAGTTATTTTGCAAGTTTGCGCAATAAAACGTTTTAATTTTTAGTTTTTTCTCTCGATGATGCTGTTTGATTTGAGCTTGATTTACGTTTGAAAGTTATTTGTCAAAGTTGCTTTGAATATGGTGTTCTATCAACCTGTCATTGAAAGACACTAATATTTTAAGTTTTTTTGATCAATGATGTTATGTTTTGTACATCCGGAAGAACTGGTCAAAACATTTTTCCAAAAGAGGCTTCGTCCCTTTTTTTAAAAAAATTTTATAGGCATTTCTTGGGAATTAAGAAGTTTTTATTCTGTTTCTTTTATTTCATGTTACTCCTTTTTTTACCTTGTTAGTTTTTAGGTGTACCGTGCTCGTAATTTTCTTGTTGAATACATTGTTGTATTGTAATTTGAATGATTTGTTCCCATCTATTTAGTAAGTTTAATACTTTTCAACCCTGCTGTCCAGTCGGAATTGCATGAAAAGTTTTACTTTTCTCGCTATTGAATGATCAAACCACCATTCAGCAAATTCTTCAAGACACTAGATTTTGCATGAATGACATTTAACTTGTTGTTCAGAATTACATAGTTTCAGAAATTGGAATTATGCGGTAAGATCAAAGACCACCCTCCACGTTTTTAGTTCTAATTAAAAGAAGACGGGAAAAAAATTATATTATTCAAATTGCTCCATGCTGTGGACGTGCGTAAATGAGCAATCCGAATTCAAACTTGCTATTTTACTGCAATTTTAAGCAAAACTTTCACTCCTTCCTCCCATTCAAAAAGTTATATTGTAATTATTATTAATATTTGCGTAGCACGAGCTATGTTTGAAGTCTTTAAATTGATTTAGAACGCCTTCAATTAGTGTTTGAAATCAAGAAAACCTTGATTTAACGACAGTTTTTTTTTTCCTCGGCGGCCATGTGTGATCTTTTTACTCATTGAATCACTTTTTCCGTTTTTGAAGAAGTGATTTTTCATCCGCCTTTTGGCTTTCGCATTTTTCACATTAAAAAAAAAAACTTTATTTCTCTAATACAAATTCCGTACTTTTTTTTTTCACGATTTTATTTCATGTCTTACATTTTCTCCCATTTTAGCTAACTTTTTTTTCAATCGTTAAAGTCATAAAGTGCTGCACAAAATTCGTTTAAGACCACAGGAATGTGCGCCACACTATGACTACCTTTTGAAATTCAATTATATTCTCTAATCTCATTTTGAAGCACAAGTTTCATGGAAATAACTCTCAAGTTGGAGAAGGGGGAAAAAAAAAACTTCGCACGCTTTAAAATTATACAATAATCTAAATGCAATTTGAGCAGCAACTGACCATTTTTGCCTGAAAGAAAACAGAAAGTAGTATACTAAATTTCAGTAATTACTTGAATTTACAATACAAAAATTGACGGCTTCTTCTAGCACTTGTGACATAGTCTAGTCTAAGCGACTAAAATCATACGCATTTAGGGTTTGCAGAAGTCATTGGAAGGGGGATAAGTAATGTGAATAGAATGGTGGAACTCGCCAAAAAAAAAAAAAAAAAGGCAAGAAGCAATTCTTAGATTCTTCAATATTTCTTTTTTCAAATGATATTAAGATGTTTGTATTAGCTTCTTTAAAACTTTCTGAAACATAACCAGTCATAATTTTGTGTGCAGAAAGTTTGTTTTTTTCTTTTAAAAATGTTCCAAGAAAAAAAAAAAGTGAATCTAGTTTTTAAATTTTTGAAAGTTACATTAGAAGCTCAAAACACAGTTTTAAAGATGAGTGCCCCCTCTCCCCACAATGCAAGCTCTGTAGACCAGCAGTGCCAAAAAAGTTGATGCCAATGAAAATGATACGTACCATTGATTGATATTCTTTGCAATTGCTCAAATGCAAGTTTTATATGCTCACAGTGACCATTTGTTTTGTGCCGTCTTACATAAAATGCTTTTTTTTTTTCTTGTTCAGCGTTTGTTGTAGTACTGCACATATTACGTACTGCACTTTTTTTTTATTTACGAGAAATTGAAACACATAAAATCTCCATTTTAAGTTAAAACGAATGTTAGTTGAAAGCTTCATGTTTATCATCATGGGTATGTTTTCCTCAAGCATCGATTCTGAGAAGTGCAAACACCCCATTTGAGTCCATTCAATACACTATCAAAAATATTGGATTTAAAACACTTTTCTAACTCTAAATTTAGAAACTGTTCCGAACCAAACCCTTATTTCATCGTGTCACCTACAGGGCATAAACTTTCAATCATCAACATTAAATGATGAACTCACCAGTTCCCTTTTCAAGTATGCTGAAAGAAAATCGCAGTTGAAGCTCTATTTTCCAAGCTTACTGCGAAAAATAGCAAACTTACTCCACCCTGCAGTTAATGCATAAAAGAAATACTTGGATAGTGTATTCAAAGGAAATAGCTTTTTTTTTCCTTCCAACGTTTTTTCCTTTAATGCTTTAGCAAATAAATTGCGTGGTTGTACCATTCACCAGTTCGTTTTTGAATACCCGATATTGTTTGGCCTCAATATTCTTCGCGAACTTAATAAGTTTAGTTTGGCTTTTCAATTTTGTTTTATAGCTTCTATTCACCTGTTCGTCTTTGAGCATTTGAATTAAAAAATCGATTCGAAATTTCTGTAACCCGGTCGTTACAGTTTTTATTCCCTCCCCTCCGCTGATCTGTGGTTGAAGTAAACAACCAATTTGCTCTCTGCGGTGTAAGGAGAAATTCGATTTTCAGTTCCATTGTTATAGTCTCCATTTTAATGCGTCATGTGATGAAATCTATTTCTTCTGTCCAGGAATAATCTGCTGCTTTTAAAGCTCACAGTAAGGCGCATTTTCTATTTTATTTTTTGACCAGCCTCTAAATTTTAAACCAACGTTTCTTAGGTGTTTGCTTTTATTTTAAAGAAATAATCTTATGTTTTCTTTATTGGGAATTTCTCCAAAATTATTTATTACTTTCCGACATTTGTTAAGCAAAACAAAATACCCAAAGGTACAGCGGATTTTCTTTTCAACATACGGAAAAAATTGAGTTAGTCACCAAATTCTGTACGTAGTTAAGTGTGATATGGTGTTTCATTATTTTTAACAATTTATTCTTTGGTAGGGGATTTATTTCAAAAAGCGACTAAAGTTTGGTGAAAAACTAGAAAATATTAATTAAAGCAAAATAAATTAATGTGAATGCATTTTAATTTTTGTAAAAATATTACAAATGCTCTTTTTTTCGTGTAGAGTTTTGATGCATGCTGCAGTGAAACCTTGGTTTTCGTCACCCAAATCTACGTTTTCCCCATATTTTAAGTTTTTTTTTTTCAGCTGGTCCTTTCAGCAGATGGTTACATTTTCCCGTATTTTACGTGTTTTACCCAGTCCTTTGAGAAACGTAAAATCGGGATTTCACCGTAATTAATAAATCTTTTTAATCTGTAAAATGCTATTATAGCGTAGCATCTTGGAAAATACTTAAAATGCATGCAAAAAATACAAGATCTATTGCTGGGATTATGACTTTCGCGTTAGTATTGGTTGTTTTTGTAAGCCCGTTTCTGCGTTATTTTTAATCTATAAAAGTGATAGCATTTTTTTTTTTTTTTTTTTGAAATTTCTATCTCTAAAATCTCGAGATATTCAAATGTAACGAAAAATATTTTTGCTGATTCAAGCTCATTGTAATTATCCAGATCAATCTCATTTTATAGAAAACTTTTCCCCTCCCAAGATAGTCTCCCAAAAAAGTCAAAAAGCTTGAGCAAAAAGTTAAAATGTGTGGTGGAAGTGAAACAAGAAGCTGTATTCAAAAATAGTTCCCTTCCTAACAGTGTACTAATAAAGAAAAATAACGGGAGAGAAGAGGAAAAAACGGAATCTCTGCAAAGGTGCTGAAAGCTCGATAAGCTCCAGCGTTGAAATTTCTGCTGATCGTGTCAAGAACTAGGTATCGGTCGTATTTTAAGAAGTTCTCTCCCGTTATGCTTGCTGCGTGAATGTAGTGTAAAAATGATTCAAAAAAGAACATGTTCGTGAAATGTTAATGATTATCGCTTCGAAAACAGACGAGAAGTTTTTTCAATTTTTTTTCTCTGCCTTGCGTGAGACAAGCTTTTTAATGCTGCCAAAAACAAAAATGAAAAAAAGAAAGAAAAAAAATATTTTAAAGTTAATTGTTTACAAAGTAACAAGTTAATTTCAAGGCTGAGATTTCAAGCAGGCCCATAGTAATTTTAGGCTTAAGAAATTTTTCAAATAATACAGGTTTTCGAGGCTATCCTTGATTCAAGTCATCAATTTAAAAGCGTTTGTAAAGGCTTTTTTTCACCGTATACTTTTACTGTTTAAGTTTATGAAAAAAATAGTTAGCTATGCTGAAATTGTATGGTCAGATGCAAAATTATTATTCTATGCTAGTCGCATGTTAACCACTTAAGACTTAATTGAAAACAGAGTGGGGAAAAATTCTTTCACCTTGAGGTTGAACAGAAAAACTTGTTCTTTATTTACTCTCTCAATTATTCAGGAAGTTTTTATGCTTGATGTATTCATATTTGATTATAGTTACTTTATAGAGGCCTATAACTGCTGCTTAATTGGGACTTAGACTTAATGAATTCTTTTCTCTTGGGCACTTTAATAGCTGCAAGATAGTTGTAAAACTATTAACTTCGTATGTAAACATAGAAAAAAATATTTTATTTGCATTTGTTTTCTTCAAGATGTACTTCCAAAAAGCGTGAGGCATGACTAATTTTAATGTACAGTAGGGTGAGTTCTGGTAAGTGCGTCCACGGGGTAAGTGCGTCCACTGGGAATTATATGAACACTGTTCTGAAATGGCTTCTGCAACACATCGACTATGTTAGATAACTGTCTAATGATAATTTCAATAGGTAGAATTCAGGCCTGGATTCAATAGACAAAACACAATCAGAGACAACTTAAATGTCTTCAAAAAAACTCTAAAGTAAAGATTGAGAAGGTTTTGTTTCAGTTTCTCTTGTAGTCATACCAAGCAATTGAAGTCAAGAAATGCAAGTTGTTTCTTTTGAGTAATAGCTACTAATAACATACATGGGGTATTTTGATCAAATACTCTAAGTAAAATTTGTTTATATGACGGTACGCACTTTCCCTTTCTTTAAAGTAAGGTGGGGGTAAGTGCGTACCATTTTGATGGGGCAAGTGCGTACCACTATCATGAGACATATGCGTACTATTATTCGGAGCAAGTGCGTACCAGTATGATGAGGCAAGTTTGTACCATTACGTGGAAAATCCAACTCTCGTAATTCACCTTTAATTTTGCTTATAACTCTTTTATAAGCCGATTATAAATCCGACGTCATTTCCATCAAGTATTTATATTTACATTGAATGTGGCGTAAGATTTCAATTTTATTCATTATCTCTGAAATATATTGGCTTTTAAGTATTTGTTAGTACATTTTTCGTTGAAAATAGCCATCATAAGCTATACTTAATTTAAACCAGAATCACAAATTAAACAATGAAATTAAGTGAAACACTTAATGAGGAACCAACTAATTCAAAAAACGAAGGTGAAATAATGAATAAATTATATTTAAGAAAATTAAGAACACCTTGTAAAAAACTATTTCAATGTACAAGAAAAAAAAGAACAAGTATCATATCATGATCTTTTTTTTTGCTCTCTATTTTGTGTTTTTTCTTACTTCTACTGATTCTAATAACAAAAATATTAAAACCGTATTTATTCAAAAAAAAAAAATGTTCACTCAGGTCACCTAACGATCTACCATACAAATAGAATTAAAGAAAATCACAGGGGCACGCACTTACAAGAACGCTATTGGACGCACATATCTCATTTTACATTTAAGAAGGGGTAAGTGCGAACCCTGGCTTAAACGCAGACTGATTAATGTATTAAGCCAAAATAAACTATGTAGACTATAAGTGATTATTACTAAATAAAAAACAACTTACATTTGCTCACTTAGTCTTATTAAAAGAACAAAGGAAGAATCACAGACACAACTCTCTCAAACTTCAAATCACAGTTGTTCGTAAGACACGTGGGATATCACTGATTGCGTTTCATCCATGCAAGCAAGTGCTGATCTCTAGTATTAGGAATTATCCCAAGGCAACTACTTAACATATTTAATATGTGCCAGAAGTTTTTTCCTGCTCATATTCACATAATTTAAGGTGGACGCACTTACCCCGCTAGGTAGGGAAAGTGCGTACCTTAGAATAGGTGTCATAAACTAGGTCACAAAACCTATGCTTATAGTTTATTTGACACATTATATGCTTGAACATCTTAGTAAAGGATCTGGAAAGAAAACTAAAAAAAAATTGTGAGTGTACAAGATTTTTCAACGGAGCAGCATCCTTGAGAACATGAACTTTGAAAAAAAGGGTACGCACTTACCAGAACTCACCCTATGTTACTTTCGTGGTCATATTTAATCAGAAAAATTCAAACGCAATATTACCAAGCATTTTTATTTATGTTCTTTAAACAAAGTTTTATTTGAACATTGATATTTGTAGAAACTAAATGAATAGAAGCTATTTTAAAGTTGAGTGTAAAAAAGAAAAAAAAAATGTTTGAGAAATTTAAATAACTCATTAAGGTTGGTTTCGTTTTCTCGCCAAATAATGCACGGTGGTTCCATTTAACAATCTTGTTTTCGTTGGAAATACTTAAATTATGTATTATTTAGTTACTTAGTTGGCGAATTGTTTTATCTGGACGAGTCGGAAAGATAGTCACATAAAGTATGCAACATGCGATAATAAATATAAAATAAAATAAAGGAAAAAAATAAGTTAAGTATATTGCCCTCTTGGAGCAACACGAAAATTGTGCACTGAAAAAATTGATGGCGGATGTTTTTACCCTTTAATTACTCGAAAACTAAGTTAGAATACTCTTACACCATCCATTATTAAACTTGGCATTTATCTAAACTTTACATTGGCTGACTGCTGCAAAAAAGCGAAATCAATGCTAAGCAAAGCCGAAAGGAAAAAAAAAAAGAAAAATAGATAAAAACAATAGAAGTCGCACTTCTGCTTTTATGTTACACTAGTAGAAGTAGTTCTTTTCATAGGTGTGTATAAAGTTTCAAACAGCAGTCAATTTGCTTGATGCTTCTTCTTCAATGACAGTACACCTTAGTTACCAGACCAATGGTTGTTCTATAAAAGTTACAGCAACAAGTTAACGATACCCACTCTTGCAGGATTTCGATATAATCTATAAGGTGTTTATAACCCATAAAGCAGGAGTTCCTTGGCACATCTTCTCTTTCTCTTAAATAAAATCTCCGGTTTCTTGAGCGATCAGATTCCCAGTTTACGAGGTGGACACGGACATGTGTTTTTGGTAGTTTCAATTTCGCCGAAGTCGTAACTCGATTTTTATATCTTCCTGTCCTTACTCTTCCAAAAATTGCTTTTTCATTTTTCGCACAAAAAGCTCCTCGGATGCTCTGTGCTTTCGGAATGGATGTTTCTTTCCTTGGGCTGATGTTTTATGTCTTAATTATGTTTTCTGCATGGGAGACCACGTAGTGTTTTATGAGAGACCTTTCCTGCGTTTGCTCCGAGTTCTGAGCTGCAGGAGTGGTCATCTGACGTAAAGGAGTTGTGTAGGCTCGGTTAAATGAGAAGTAAGATTTACGATCGAAGCTTGAACACGAAAAATTGAATCTTTCCGACTAGCTGGAAACACATATTGAATTACATATTATTGTAATAAAAGAAACGAGCATAAATGTAGTGGTGATTTCTCCTCCCTGTTTTTACTTGCGCAATGTGGTCTTCTTAGAAGAGAAAAAAAAAGTCATTGTTAGTTTGCTTTTCTAAAAATGATGCTTTATGTATTGATAAAGAATTAAACAATAACGGAATTAGAACTTCCTACGTAAATCTGTTTCTTAGTGTAAAGGAAACTAGTTGTTATTTAAAAGTTTTTACTTTCCGTTTTGATGTTGCGCAGGATTTGAAACTAATGTAGATTGTTTCATCAAATGCAACCAATAACTTGGATTAAAAATAAAAACAGGCTACGTGTTTGAACTATCCAACTCTAAACAATATCGCGACACTATGGCATATTTGCGCTACGCTATTCACATTTATAGTATTTTTTTTTTTTAACCTTAGGATGTGTTAGAGCAATCCTATCGACTTTCCAACAATTTTTTTGACATTACGGAGGGTTTCAGTTATTCAACTTAAACTTTCAACAATTTTTTGTCATTTCAGTGGCTTTGTAGAGCTATTCTGTTTACCTTAATATTGCAATACGTTTCTATTCCCCAGTTCACTTTCGAAAATTCCGTGGCCTTACGATGTATGAGGAATTCAATTCACTTTCAACATTTCGTGACACATTATTTCTCAACTTACGTACTCATAGGAAATATTACAAAAATCGGTTCCGATGGCAGAAATAGCCTAGTACTGCTAAACTATCCCTTACTCAAATTTTTCTACCCACGAGGAGAGGGGTTAATTGGTGTCGGAACGCCATTCTGGAACGGCTTTTCTGAAAAATAAATTCCCTTTTTATATAAATTGATCACAACTTAGGATTTAATTATTCTTGAATGGCATTCCGGTGCCCGAAAATTTACCAATTCACCCCTGCAATAAGGGTATAATACCTTTCGAGAATATTCACCCAATGTTTATTTGTGAAATTTCATATTCAAAATGATTAATTTCGTCGAGTTGCCATGCCTTCTCGAAGTTGGGTCTCTCATCAGTCACACTTCCCAAAGCCCTCCCTAAAGATCGGCGCTCGATATACTCCCTTATTCCGGCTTAATGACTTTTAGACTAATCATTGCAACACCCCCACCTCCTGATGAAATAATTGGGCCCCAAGCAGATGAATTTTTAGCCTGCGTAACATTAGGTGTTCTTTCCCCTGCGCATTCCTCGCAGAAGATAGCATGACTAAGTGTTTCAAACGCTCCCCTCGCACCCCCTTTAAAGGGTATCATTATGCATGATGATTTATGGCTTTTAATGCGTTCCCTCTCAATATTATCTTCATCGTTCGCGAAATAGTGCGTAAACGACACCGACTGACATAGTCATTGCGCCGAGGGACTGATAGGGGATGGAAGATGCACAGGATTGAATCTGGCGTTGACTGATAGTGTGTCGCAGAAGTTGCTGCTGTGCTGATGGTGTTGACTCACTGAGAAGTTTTCCAGGAGCAGTGAGTCACGCAATATTTTAAAACTTAAAAGTCATGAGGAAGAGTAATGGTGTACACAGCAAATTCTGTACGTTCGAAACTAGACTCGAAGTCTATTTGATGTCAAGACAAATATGAAAGATGTTCACTAATCGTTCCGGAGAGAAAGTAAGCATTGCCGTGTTGAACGTTGAAAAATGTATTCAAATCTTATAGCAGCAAGCTTATTCTACAAAAAAAAAAAAAAAAAAAAAAAAAAAAAAAAAAGGCGGAGGAGCCCTGAATTCTTAAGAGTTTACATTCATTTTCATTCATTAACCTTCTGAAGTTCCGCTAAGGTATAGTAAGAACACTCTTAGAAATGCATGTTTAAATCTCACGAAATGTGCTCTTGCCATAGACGAAATTGCTTCGTAAAAATGCTCTGAGTAAACTCCAAATATCCAAATTGACGAACATTGCGTGAGATTTAACATGAGTTTGAGACCTAACTTAAAGAATAGTTATAAATGAAGAAATTAGTGGTAATGCGATTGAAGAATCGTTGGACGAAAGCGATTCATTTTTGAGAATAAATTCTCAGAAGTGCAGGAGCTCTGAGCTCCATCATGCAAATTAACAACTATGCCTTACTTAGATGAGAATCTATTTAAAAGTACCAACACTTTTTAAAAATTTCTTTGAAGATGTGTAAAGAATTCCAATAATCAAGAAGATTTTTCATAAAGTGGTCACAGATGGGTGGAAAAGTGTTACAGCGCTGATCGATTCGACAATTAGCTCGGCTCTAGCAAAAATATGCTTGGTATTGGACGATTTTGTTTAGATCTAAAGAGGAGAAAGTCTCCTATTGACACAACGCCCCAATAAAGGTTATCGGCAGGAAATAACGGCGTGAATCGTCAACCCTATTTAACTAACGGATAACTTTTCCTAAGATTTTTTTTTCTGGGCCTTTCAACTTCGGCTCTAAACAGGTGCGACTGCATTATTAAATCAATGTTGTGCCATAGTTTCGTGTAATGTAATTAGAATTTCACTCTTTTTATTAGAAATAAATGCAAACCCTTCCATTTATATCCATCTGAACACCGCACGAGCCTCTTTCCCAATCTATCCAAATCGGAGTTTTTCACCCCTCCCTTGTCGGCGATCTTTGTGCAAAGACTTCGTGATTCTGACAATAGCAGTTAGTTAAGTCCGATACAATGGAAAGACCTTTTTTTTTTTTGTTTGTCTTTCTTCCGTTTTTTTCCCTGGGTTCACGTGAGTCAGATGACGTGTGCCTCCATGACGTCACGCAGGGTGTACGATATTAATCAATAGCACTGCCGGGGGAGATCATAAGTGGGCTACCCTTTGTGTTTGAAGAGCATGCTTTTTATACTTACTTATTTTAGAGAGGGATTTGCGTGGTTTTGGATGTATTTTCCAATTTGGTTCGACGTGGCGTCAAATGTCACTCCTGCTGAATTCGCGGAAAGTTGGTCACGCGCTTCCATCATTTGGCTTGTCCGCTTTTTGCCTGGCACGTGCCATATGTTGCCTTGGAGCAAAAGATCGGCACTGGTCTGGGCATGAAGTTTACATTTCTACCATGAGGTAATGCTAGATTTATTTTTTCTTCCAAGGCCTGAAACTACTCCTTGATATTGGAGGCGTGAAATCCACCTCCTCCCCACCTTTAAGCGATCAAATTTTACCAAAAATTGCCACTAAGAGTTATTTTCCAAAAAATTTTCTCCAAGCCCCTGATTAGTACTTAAATATTGCACTTGACTCCCCCCTCACCAGAGGTGGATCCATAAATTTTTGTAAGGAGGGTCAAATTTTAGCGCGAACAAATCATGAAATAGTTAAACCTTCTTAAAATATCATATAATATTGCACAGTAAGTAATATTTGTGTAATAATCTGCTAAATTAACCATTTATTTATTTTGGTAAAAATATATTGTCATCAGGGAATATAAATTTGCAATATATAAATTGTCTACACGTAATCAATATTGTAATTACAAAATTCTTTAAAATAGAATTTTCATTAAATTCTTAAATAAAATTTAACATTTTTTATACATAATGCACGAATAACATTTTTGTTTCAATAAGAGGCAGATTGATAATGGTTGTGCAACTGATAAAAGTTGTTTTTCATCACAGGAGGGTCAGCTGACCCTTTGATCACCCCCTAAATCCGCCATTGCCGCTTTCCGATACTCCAACACTAAGAGCTGCGGATCCGACAGCGGCAAGACCGTAAAAATAGTGATCAGTTCCAACTCTCTAATAAGGAAAGAAAGCTGAAAATATGTGTACTAGTTTAATTTTTAGCATTTATGTTGCTTGGCATTTTGTACTATAAAAAATTACAAAACCTTCCAGTGTAATATTTTAAAAAATTCCAATTTCTACCGCCCTATCCAGATTTGCCCCGTATTTCCAATTTACCGTGCGTGAAACACACTTAGAGGCAAGTTTAAAAAATATATAAACATGTACAACAATATTAAAGTATGCGAATCAAATTTCATGAAGCATTTCAGTTTTAATCTGAAAACTGTTCACAAAAAGTTTGTTTCTGAGGGTACATCTGTAAAATTTTCATCAATTCTGATGTTGTTGAATATGAAATTTGCGTACGATTGAACCAGTTTTGAGAAAAGAAAAACCGTTTATTGAACATGAAATAAATTGTTGGTGAAACTTAAGAGATTACGTGAAATGTTTCTATTTTCCGAATACAAATGTTTTAATTTTCACTGAACTCAATATAAACAAAACGTACCAAACACGCAGTGAACAAAAACGTAAAATCCCAAAAACTTCAAAATTTAAACGAAACAAATGTCTCTCCCTCCTCCTTTCTTTTTTGAAAAGTAAATAAATAAATTAAAAAAAAATAAGTAAGAAACAATTTGACTTTCCTGCTTTAATTTTGAGCTGGTGCTAAATTTTATTCCTTGGCGTTCTTTTCTCATTCCTCTGTACAGCACCTGTAAACCCCCAGCTAAACAAAATAAATTTCTTTCTAACCCCACTTTTAATTTGAATCTGCTTTAATTCTCACTAATTCATTTAATCTCTTTTCGAAAGCAACAGCAATTTGCACTTCATTTGTCCAAAAATCACGAAGCTTTCAAAGAAAGCTCACCCTCAAAGAATCGTTCCCATTTGCCATAAATTAGCCCTCTAATGAATATTCAACCTGCGAAGATGACTGGGGACAATAAATTAGCCATGGTATCTCATTCCGTGAAGATTAGTGGATCCCTTATTTTCTTTCCCGTGCGCGCCATTGCCTTCCGACCCACGGAAACAAATAGCCTTCGAAAACGTTTATTTCTGTTCTCTCTGCTATCATCCCCAGAGCACTATCTGGCATTAAATACAAGAACCGTTATTACCATCAAGCGCAATCAGATAGTAGAAGAAAAGAGGGAAGAGCAAAATTATTTTCTTCAAGAGTATTTTCACATCGTTAAGAAGAATGTGGTGCAAATTGTTCTCTTTTAAACTTTTTATTTTTATTGTGTTCCGAAACTAAAAGTACGGAAAGAAAAAAAAAAAATCCTCATTTTCGAGAGATAAGCTCTCGGCTTCAACTCTGAGAGACAAATAAAGTATGAAACTAAGAGGGAAAAAAATCTTGAGTCATAATGTAACCGCTATCAGTTTTTTCCCACACATGTTCTTAATGCGTACAACGCAATATACTGCAGAAGCGAAGAGGTTAAAATGGGAATAGAAATCACAGGTTTAAACATGTTGGGCTGATTAGAGGGGATGTAGAAAATGATTTCGAAAGTTAAAAGCCCTGGTATTTACTTCGCTTGTTTTCATTATTATTTTTTAAGAAAAAATTGGTTTGTTTACTTTGGTGTCTGTCGATTGTTGTAAAGAAACATTAAAGTTATTACAAACAACGTTTACTCGTTAATAATTTCTGATCGTGCTAAGAGAAGAAATGAATAAATGAAATATTGAGCAATAAATAATAATTGTTCCCCAATTTTGTGGAAAACATTTGTTGATTTGAGCAATTTTTTGGAAATTATTTTACTTACAAGGCATTACCTGACACAATTTCATGAACAAAAAATTTCACATTAAATTTTATCTATGACTATAATCTGTGTACTTTCGTTTTTAACACTTTTTGTTTTGTAACGTTTGCCTCCCAAAAAGAACCCTAAAATCCTAACCAACAACAACTTCATTTGAAAAATTAAGAAAAAAAAACAATGTTATTTTCTTTTCCTTTTATGCTATCATTTAATAAGTATTCCTACTATTTTTTATATAAGTATTTGCACCATTTTTATTATTATCGCACGCGCTATTCCCAACCCCCCCCCCCCCCTTTTTTTTTGCAACTCGCAGTGCAAATAAATTAGTACAAGAAGGGCCGTAATCTCTGACCAATGGCTGTTGAAGGAGGTAAAATAAAGACCCATCCTTTTGATATTTTTTATCTGACAACTGCCTTGTTAGTGCCAAACTGCCAATACTTTACCCTTTTCTCTAATTTCTTAAATCGCCTCCAGGCGGCGTACCTAAGCTGTAGAACTGCGAATGGCTAGGCTAAAATAAAGCGAATAAAAGAGTTGGGATGTTTTGATGGAGTTGTTTTTCTCGCCTGTTGATAGAGGAGTATTTTATTTTGTACTTCCTGTAATAATTATGTAGTCAAGTCAAAGACTCTATAGCTGGTCAAGTCTTCAAAAATGGACTAAACGCGGCTGAAAAACAGGCATTTTGAAGTCATTCATAAAGCAGAGTAACTACTGAAAGAACAACACTTAACTTAGCCAGAATGAACCTCCTGGTGAGGGAGGGATTGGCCATGGCCATGTGCAGGGGTGCCCACAGGGGGGGGGGGATTATATCGCAAGTTGCGCCATCAATTTGGGGGGGGGGGGGATTTTTTTGAACTAATTTATTTATTTATTTTAATTATTTATCAATTATTTTTTTTATTTAAATTTTTTCTTTGTTATTATTTTATTATTTATTTATTCATTTTTTTTTTCGTGTGTGTGAGTGTGCTTGGAATGTCTGGAAGAGAAAAAAAGCGATCATATTCTGCTCATAATTAGTGTTTTTAAAAAGTTGCTGTATAAAAAAATGTTACAATTAAAAAAAAATATTAAAAAAGTAAATTAAATAAAAATAGGGGTAAAAATAAAAAGCACAAGAGGGTTGTGATTTTGGGGGGGGGGGGGGATTTGAGCCATTGAGCTTGGGGAGGATGGGCACCCCTGGTCATGTGTATTCTGCCTGCATTTCATCCATAATTAAAAAACTAAAGCGTATTTCAAAAATTTTATCTAGTTCTCATGCTATAAAATGATGTAGTAGAGCCATATCTATCGAAAATTCACATCACGATTATAGTAACGAATTAAATCAAGTACTTAACAGAGCTTTCTTTCCCCGCTTTCACCAACTCCTTTATCAGTCGTGAAAAAGATCTTGCTTACAAAAGCGTGAACTGCATTTGATTATCCGTGGTATATAAATAACGGAATGAGTAAAAAACGCACCTGGTTTCGATCACAGGAAGAGATAGAGGGATTTTTTAAAAAAACTAGTATGTGGTGGCCATCATGGACCTCTCTTTATGTTGTTTCACGTGAATGCTCGGTACTTGTCACACTACTAGACGGTGCCATTGCGAATTTTCAAATTCATGTGTCTTCCCAACTTTTTAATGTCTTTAATAAACTACTTCATTAAAATTGTTACATAATCATTTTAACAATCAACAAGAAAATAAGTACACAATCAAAAGTATGCGTTGAATTTTCAATTATTCGTGCTGCCTGGTGAAGATATTTACGCTGAAAATCGGAATGTACGGATAATCAATCAACTTCTTTTAGGTAGCTGGAGAAAAAAAAAAAAAAAGAATTAAAGGAAGATAAATCCTCTTTTCCCAACAACTGTTCATTTACTGTATCCTTCTTCAAAATCTATTACTCGCAAATTAAAGTTTCTTATATTTTTATTTTGACAGAGAAAACTTCAATGTATTTAATGTTTGTTTTCTTGGATGTAAGAGAAAATTTGCAAAAATAGGATAATCAGGCAATATTTGAACACCATGCACATCTGAAAACCGGATAATCCACTCACGGATAATGGGCTGCTCAATATTAAACAATGGGATTTTGGGAAACATTTCCCTCAACATAAACAAATGCTGTCTATCAAATGCTCCCTGCAACAATTCTCAATTACTGTCGATTTTCTCATTTCATTCGGCCCGATTTCCTTTTCTTCTTATTTTCCCCAGTCATTACTTTTACTTCATTTGATTTGCAAAGAGTGCTCAGAGGGAAATATCACCAACCCATAAATGGCGGTTTCCATTACCAAAATAAATGTCTCAATTTCAAATATTTGACATTTGCTTAATCCGTTTTGTTGTTTCCAGTTACACCCATATGTTCTTCTCTGATAAGGAAATAACATCCAAGGACGATTTATGTTTTAACAAGGTCTCTGTCTGAAGTGATTAGTAACGACAAAAGTTTTTCATCTTATTTTGTTCCATCATTGAGCAATACAAGTTGTCACAGAAATAGGATGGTGATATTTCTTTTCCGGTAACAAATTTTTAACCTTAGTAACAGAACGTCAAGAAAAAATCGATTTAAGTTTTTTGTGCCAGTGAGAAATTTCAAACATCCCCTAAAAATTCAAACTTGTCTCTAGCCAGGCCCGTCATTTAGAGGGGGGGAGGGCAGGGGGGGGGTCAATTGCCTCCCCCCTGGCTTTGAGAAATCAATGTATTTACATATAAGTCGGCGTGGTTTTTAATGTTTTCCGATGAAATTGCATTGCGTTTGGACCCTTTGCCCCCCGCCCCCCTCCCCCCTGAAAAAACTTTAACTGACGTCCCTGTCTATAGCTGTATTTAAAAGAAAGGTTAAAAAGTTTTTTTTTTTTTTTAATTTTTTCTGAAAGAGGTATTTATGAAAAAGTTTCGTGATAGTAATCATGTGATTATAAAAACGCATTGAAACAGTAAATAAGAACTAAATAAATATTTTTGTGCAGAAAAGTAAATTAAGTTCAACGTTTAACCCTTTATGTCCCAAATAAAATTAGCAATGAAATGCTAAACATTTTTTTTTTTAGTTGAAAATACATCAAACATATATACCGAGTCTAAAAAATTGGACTATCGGTAGGGTCCAAGGCCCCTTACGCCTTAGAGCCGCTAAGAAAACTGTTTCCGATCGCAGGTACCATCTGTCGACCTCTCAACAAAGTACAAGGAGTGGTACTTTCAAGTACCAGCACGATTCCAGCCATTTAGATTTCATAATATTAAGTCCAAAAAAAAAAAAAAAAAATCGGGACTTCTGAGTCCTGTCGGGGCATAAAGGGTTCAACGTACTAAAATCAAAAGGGATGAAAAGACGGTTTTGTCGGATGACTTTTCATCAAAAACTTACATTCCTTGAGCTGAAAAGGCGTTCTTCGTAACGCCAAAACACATGGCTGCAATAATCTATGATTTTTCCTCGTTTAAACGTAACGCCAAAACACATGGCTGCAATAATCTATGATTTTTCCTCGTTTAAACGTTGAGTAAGATTAATTTGAATTGCGACAGTAATCAGATGATTGTTTCTGGCTTCCTTTAATGAATAAAGGCGATGGATACGCTTTCATGAGTTGTTAAGCCTTAAGCGGTGTAATTTACAAAACACGCATGCTCAAAACTAAATAAATTAGGTCTTTAATAAACTTGGAGAAAATGTACTGAGAAATGAGTAAGTGAAAGTTCTAATGAATGACTAAGTCACAAATTGTAACAAGTGAGGTAAAAATAATAATAACGTAAAAACAATAACATTTTTAACGATTGTGAAAACTAATGATTATGGGAGTAACTCAGTTACTGAGTGAAAGTGATAGCTGAACAAACATATACACTTGCTATTTATTTTTTTTTTAAATTGCTTTAAGACTATGATGAATTTTAACGTTTACGAAATTTTGAAAACTATTTAAACTACATTTAAGTGAAAACAGTGCTTCAAAAATGTAAATCATTTCATGGTTAGACAACTAAATGTGATCTAATTCACTGATAGGCTATAATTAAATCAAGAGTTTCAAATATCAAATATTTAAAAATATTTTGTACTGTATCGCTTGTAATTAAAACGAAGAACGGTAAATAGTGGAAAAATAATTCGCTTAAAATATTTTCCTAATTATTTAATGCTACTCGTTGCACGAAAATTTATGTTGAAAGAACATTAGAAAGCTCATAAAAGTACCCGCAATCTTAGATGATTGAAGAGATATAAGCAGCTTCAAACTCACAACAAACGAGTGTAAAAAGCATTGTACGTCGCTAATAAAACTAAGTTGCACTAAGAGAATAGTTTCTATGTTTGATGGATAACTCTTGTTCATATGTAAGGAAACATAACTGGGTTTAGCTGACAACTTTATGGGTTGATAAATCAAAAGTACATGTTTTGCTTTTTTATGATATCGTTCAAAACGATCGTTATGTTTTCCCCTTTATTTTCAAAGATGAAACTTCCTCTTAATATTTTTACGTAATCATTTCTAATGTTATTTGTCATGCAAATTAGAAAGAGCTTTATACTTATTTGCAACGAATCAAAAGTTATTTCAAGAAAAGCTTTTAAATTTTTCATTTGATTTTAAAATTTTCATTCACTTATTTATGAGACATAAAAGTAGCAGGTGTAATTGGGAGCTTTTTGTTACAACTAACCTCTTAAAAATTTGTGGGCTTGAAGATGAACCCTCTTAATATATCTCATTAAATATCTTTTATTTAATGAAATTACCTAAAATAATTATCAAATTAAAATGTTTTAGTTTTAATGAATTTCATTTTACAACTGTACATAAAAGTTACTCCAACATAAGACACGATTCCTAATCTGACCGACTTTGTCAAAATTGCTACATCAACAGTTTCTTTCAGGAATTTTTTAAAATGAGTTTTAAAAAATAAATTTAAAAGAAAGCAAAATTGAAGGGCTTGGAGGATGAAGTTGTATTTTGAAAAATGAACACTCCGTACAATGGTAAGCAATGGATATAGGTAAGCAAATAAAACTTGGTACATCTAACAGTAGAATGTCAATAGACCAATTTCATACGCACACTAATGACAAAACCATAAAGCAAAAAAGCTGCAACAACTTCCACAATAAAACTTTAATTACTTGCAATTTCTGTTTTGTCACATAACTCCTTCCTCGCCCAAGCCCTTCAATTTTCTGTAAAAATACGTTGCCGTAAAAAGCACGTTTTTTTTGTTCGATAGATTTGTAAGGACAAATTTCCTGCATTTTATTTTTTTGCTTGTACGCTGCTGAAAATTCAGGAATATTGTAAAACACGATTAACAGTAATAGCGTCACTGTTTGTTTCATAGAAATGTATACATGTACTTGAAAGTTATGTTGAAATATTCCGACTTCTCAAAATAAATATGGTTCGTGTTGGTACGAACCGGAAGCAAAGAAGGCAATTCAAATATTTAAGAACGCTTTCCATTTCTGCTAAAAACTGAACTCTTTTTTATCAGCATCGTTGAACTATTTGTTTTAATCCAGAAACATAAATGAATAAATAAAAGTATAGTCTCAAATAAAATAGTTTAAGTTGAGAAAAATATTTTCGGATCTTCAGTCCATTGGAACATGAAAACTTAGTGGTCTTAAGCAGAAAATGTGTCATTAAAAAGAAGACCACCTAAGAGCATATGACTTCGTCAGAGCTGAAAATTTCCAAGAACCATTTATTTCTTTTTATTTTATTTTATGGAAAGTGATTAAGAGTTTTTGTAACTTGATTTAGTTGCTTCTCCTTTTTCTCGCTTCCACTGTTCTATTTTTTTCCCTTTTATGTCATTAAACGATTACTTTCCAAGAAGTCAGTTTTTTCGTCGAAATACTTCTTTGCCTCCAGGCATACTCATTGGTTATGTTTTACAGTTTTTGAATTTATGTTACATCGTTTGCTCTTTTGGACACGAATATCAGGATGATTATCTTTCTTCTTTTCTCTCTTAAGTTTTTTTCTTTAATTTTTTTTATCTGCTTGTACTTTGTTTTTTAGTTATTTATATCGCTAGTTTCGTTGGATATTTCTTTAAAAATAATAAACTATCATTTTATTCTCTGTGCTTAACATGTTCAAATTTTATTTTGTTTTTTTCTTATTTTCTTTTTAAGAGGAAAAATCTTGTTTAATTTTGTCTTTTTTATATGAGATGAAACCATACATAATAAATAATGTAAATTTCGCGTATAAATGTAAACTTCACGTACATGAAAACTTGAAATGATTATATTTCGAATTATCATGTGCATTTTAAAATGAGAAAGAGAGACTGACGAGCGTAGTTATTTGGTTGTTGTTCTTACTTATAGCTTTTCTTCTCAAAAAGCTTCCCATTTTCGGCACTTTTTCCCATTTTAACAAATGTTTGGCGCAGTACAGCCTGCTAAGGCTCCTGCGCCATAAAATCCAATTAAACCAACCAAACAACTTATTTATAGATCTGCAAGTTTTTGTAGTTTTCAATAACTTATATAAATACAAGATCTTTCTCCCAAACTTTACACACAATAAACTGCCAAAACTTCTATCCAGCTTTTCCAGCTCTTACTTCTTAGATTTCTGCATCCTTGAATCTCAGCAGAGTAATCAGGAGCGAATCCAGAGGGGGGGGGGTCATGACCCCCCTTAAGCTACAAAATATTAGATAACACTGCAGTTTTGTGGACTAATATTATGAAATAATTGCCAAACACATCCATTTTCACAACAAAATTGCAATTTGATCCCCCATCCAAAAATGACCCCCCTCCTTAATCAGAAGCTGGATCTGCCCTTGAGAGTAATTAATTTCCTGCGATCAAATATGATCTTACAACGACAATATTAGTCCCTAAAAATAATAAAATATTGCACTTTTCATACATTATATCGCCACAAAGCTTCGCGTATATTTATCAATTTGAATGTGTTTCAGATGAATAATTTTTCTGTTGCATTCAATTTGAACTTTCCAATTACAATATTAGTCACTAAAGTTTGTAAAATTGTGTACTTTTGCAACGTTATAGTATCATTTTGAAATGTTTCTACGCGATGAAACTTATGCATGCAAACTAATTTGAATGTGTTTCAGAAGAATTATTTATCTGCTGCAATCAAATTTGATCTTACAACTGCAATATTAGTCCCTGCAAATTCATTAAATATTGCATTTTTGCAATGTTATAACGTCATGTTGCAATGGCACAAAGCTTCATATATGCAAACTAATTCGAATGTTTCTTAGAAAAATAATGAATATGCGGCTATCAAATACGGTCATACAATTACAATATTAGTCCCTGCAAAGTCATAAAATATTGCACTTTGCAACGTTATAACGCCATGTTGCAATGTTATAACGCCAAAAAGTCTTATGTTACCAATTTGAATATGTCTCAGAAGAATAACTTGTCTGTTGCAATCTAATATCTGTACCTCAGAACCAGACAAACGAAAGTCCATTTCGTCACTTTTCAGCAGAGGGCGAAAACGTTTGCCTGATGCAAGCAAAGGATGGGACTCGCGCTCTTTTAATGCTGTTAAATAGTTGTGAAGGAATTTCTTTTCTAGTATAATGTTCTTGTGGGTAGATGCGGAATAAGATTTAACATACAATGCAGCAAAAAAGTGAAACTCGCCATTTTTGGATTTACGTCGTTCTGGTTCTGAGGACAGATATGAGTTCACAACTACATATTAGTCCCTGCAAATTCATAAAATATTGTACTTTTGAAACTTTATAATTATAACGCCACGTTGCAATGTTATAGCTCTATAAAGCTTCATGTATGCAAACTAATTCGAATATTTCTCAGAAGAATAATTTATCTGCTGCACTCAAATACGACCTCACAACTACAATATTAGTCTCTGCAAATTCATAAGCTACTGCCCCTTTGCAGCCCGGTTTTTAATTTGCCGAAATTCCGCGAACTCGTTACTCGCATCAGCGAATCCCATAAGTAACGAGGGAAGCCCTCTAAATTTCCATATTTCATCAAATGCCTGTTCATTAACGTGAAAGCAGTACGATGATTATGCACGAACGAATCCGCTTTCCATTTTTCTAATCCTCCGCAAAACCGAAGGGATGACTTATTTCCCGCGAGATGCCCCCCCCCCCCCCACCACCACTCCCCTTTCGGCAATTCACCTTTCACTGGCTTCTGTTTGCCAATGCAAAATTTTATCCCTAATCCGTCAGAATATCCCCAAACTCTGCATGCGATCAAATAAGCTAAATAACCCCCTCGAAAATAAATAAAAAAGAACTTTGGGAGGAGCGGGGGGGGGGGGAGTCATGCGACGTCAAGCGGGGCCAAGAGCGATTCTACGTGTCACTTCATGTGACCGCGTTTGGCTACAGTCTGTAATCTCCATGCATTATGCATTAGGGTCTCTCATCATTCGCCATTTTGGGGCAAGTCATCTAATAGCCTTCCAATGTTTTACAAAGTTAATTCATTTCGGGAACTTTTTTTCTTTTTCCTTCTCCGCTTCAGACTCATCCAGCGAACATTTGAACGTCTCAATTCGGTAATGAAAACATTCATAAAATTTAAACTTGTTGATTGAGAATGTTGAATTTTTACACACTTCTCAAAAAATATAAATTTAATTTTTTGCCCCCTTCAGAACTAACTAAAATATTTTCACAAAATAAATGCAAAAAAAAAAAAATGTTCTATGGAAATGTGTTTTATTGGTACGACTACATTCACATTTTCTCAGACGGTTACTTTAAGAATTGATGCATAGTTATATTCGACAATGCAAGTATTTTGATGCATTAATTCTTTTGTTACCATCGAAAAAGCAACCATTTGAACTGCAAGGGGAAAAATAGAAAGTAAATTCAAATATTTACTTCATTATTTTTCTCTATTTGATTGTTGTGTATACAATTTGTGCATATTGCATGATTGATTCTTGTCGTATTTTAAGAATGAAAAAAAAAAAAAAAAATCCATTGTGACTTAGTACCAAAGAGAAATATGAAGGCTGTGTTCAAGAGGGGAAAACCCAGAAGTCCTTAAAAATTAATTTTAAACATTTGTATTGAAATAGCAGTGTGAAGCACCTTCAATATTCTGTAACATTGTTTAATATAAAGATAGCTAATATTATTCCATAGAAAAAAATACACGCGTAAAATATTTGCCAACCCTAATGCTCCTCTAATACACTTCAATTTAACAAGCCCTGACTTGGCTAATGTTAGTAATCTATCAAATACATGCACGAATATCTTGCCCACTCGTCACTCACGTAATTACTCTCTCATGTCTTGTGACGTCACGCATGTCTGCCTCCTCAAATGCCTATTGACAGTTCCGTCGTCGCTGACACATTCTGGCAAAGGAAGCGCGAAGGGATAAATCTTTGTCAGGGGCGATCACTCTTTCGTTTACTTCTGAATATAGTGTGTGGGGACGGGGAGGGATATTTCGTCAAGACCGTTTTTTCCGAAAGGCTGTTTTTTCATTGCTTTTCTGTTAAATTTCTGTGAGCTACAAAACTTAAGTCACCCGAAATAACTTCATTTTCATGACAAGTTATTGAGCTTTCTCTATTTTTTCTGGTTAATTTTGCATTTCTGAGGGGGAAAAGAAAGAAGCAAACAAAATTTTAATTTCCAATATAAATGAGACGTCCATGTTGAGTTTTGGATAGGACCATCATTTAAAAGTTTTTTAAGAGGAATATGGGGGGGAGGGGGCATACTCGGTATACGTGCTATACGAAAACAAAAACTAGAAAACTATCTGACTGCAGAGATGCACAATAAAACCCGAGTACTGTCTGATATTTTATCGCACGACCTTCTTCAAATTGGCGCAAGCGTCAGGTCTCCTCTGATTTTCTCAAATTAGAGGGGAAATGCAAAGTAACATTCAGATATGAAGTAACAAGCGAATAAAAACTAAAAGCATCGGAAAGCGCGCCTCCTTTACCTATCACCCTTTTTTCAAATGGAACTGTTCGTGGCTGCCAGGCACGGAGTTCGAAAATGAACAGTATATCACCTTCCAAAAAATCAGGCTGGCACTTGTCCCTTCTAATGCCTAAACTGAAAGGACTGGTTTTGGGCAATATTTTTTAGTTAAAACCGTTGCGGTAAAGTTTTACCTCCTTTGTGTCAATGGTTAAAACATTCATTTGGCACCTGCTTTGCATTCCCTTGACATTCAGAAGTTAAAACTAATTAGTTGTTGTTTTCTTGTATCAGCTAGGCTGGTAATTTGGGGTGCGCTGCTTCACTTTTCCAACTGTTCCGTAATTGGTTTGAAGTTCGACTTCCTAAACTCTGTAGTTATTTTTTATTTCCTAAGGATCAAAATTTATTACTAGCTAAAAAAGTTAGGTTTGACTGTTTCAAGCATTTTATTATGTTAGGTTTTTTCAACAATTATTCATTCTCATAGCTTACCTTATCGAAAGTAAGAAAGAGAGTGAAAATATAGATATGTTTTGTGTCGTACCCAGTGGTCGGAAGTAGCGCGCTACAAGTAGCGAAACTACTGTAGTAGCTACATTTTTTAGTAGTTTGTAGTGTAGCGCACTACTTTTTAAAAAAAGTAGTGTAGTGAGTAGCGCGATACAAAAATGTTGTAGTTTGTAGCGATTTCATAAAACTACTTTCTAATGGAGCAAAAAAAAAAAAAAAAAAAAAAAAAAAAAAAACAGAAAAAAAAAAAAGATTCAATCGCGTCTGACTGGCGCATATCGTACACGATTTCCTTTGCGAAAGCAGTGAGAAAAATGAATCATACAAATTCGAGCTGACCTCAGGCATATCATTTTGACGCCATTAAGTTCTATATGTTAGACGGCATTGGTTTCTTTGGCGCCACCATTTTCATATTCCGCCAATATTTGCATTGAATATAGTGTATGGCTGAGGAAGGAAAATTTATGAATGAGCGATAACTGAGTGTTAGTGTTTTATAGCAACCGAGAATGTCTTGTAAATGAATGCTTTAGCGCTCAATGCTCAATTGGATTATTGTTCCAATGTCCACCAAACATGGCAGCAATTTTAATAGAAGAGGATACAAATTTGATAGAAGATGACAATATCGAGCTGCCCTGGCCGGCGTATAATAAATACTTCACAGTTATTGAAATGATTTTCGTGCAAACTTTGCACTTTGAACAAAAAACTTTCTGTTTCTAAGTCATCCGCATACAATTTAAAACTGCATATTGAAGTAAGTTAAGCATTTTTAGTTATGTTTCACACTTCAGATAGCTTATTTATTAATATTTCATAATGAATACTAGTACCGTTTAGTATGTTTTTCATATTTCTTTAGTTTTGCTTCTTTAGTGACGGAGTATTGAAAAATATTAAAATAATAAAAATCAATTATTAAATATTTTTGACATCATTTGACACAATTGGAAAAACGTTTTCATTTCATTTTATCGGTGGCGTATTAATAGGGATGGTGTTCAGACCGAGACCCAACTCCCCAAGGGCGTAGCCAGGACTCACGTTAGGGGGGTGCAAGCAGTGGCACCCCAATAGGAGGTCACTGTGACCTCCCAAAAAGTTCCTATCCGATACAAATTGGCTGATGAAATTTGAAAACTGTGAGACAGTATTGCAAGGCTGAACTTCATTTTATTTTATTTTTTTTCTTTAATTAATTAATTTATTCATTTTTGTGATGCCTCACGTCTCTTTTGGTAGACATAGATAAGAATGCATTTTTTTAATCATTCAGTAAAGTTCTGAGTTTCATTCGGTAAATTAAAAATTTTCTCCTCAAAAACAGGCAAGCTTACTTATAATATTTCACCCTAAAATTTTTATTCTTCGCATACTCAGATTAAAAAAGTTGTTTTCATGCTAAAAGACAAATTTGGGTTTGGTACAAGGATCCGTGTTAGGTAAAGAATGAAGCTGATTTTCTGATGTGGCGCCAAGGACTTAAAACTTATTGGTGGGAGAGGAGGCGAAGGGGGGGGGGGGGAGACTCTCAATGACCGAATGAAATTCCAAATTTCACAGAGTAATAAAATACGAACTTATTTGTCTGCATCAGCATGTTACAATGAAAAGCAGGAAAGGGGACAAAATCGTTTGTCAAAAAAATAAATAAAATGGGAGGTCACAGTGACCTCCCATTGACTCTGATCTAGGGGGTGCAGCTGCACCCCCCTAGCTACGCCCTTGCCAACCCCCTTGAAAGTCAAAATTAAATTCCTACAATGAAAATTCAATTTTTTTTCTCATATGTTTTTGAAAAGTAGCGAAGTAGCGACTACTTTTCAAAAGTAGTGTAGCGCGTTACATTAAAAAAAATGTAGTTGTAGCTGTAGTTAACTACATTTATAAGAAAGTAGTTGTAGTTGTAGTTCGCTACAAAAAATATGTAGTTTTTCCAACCACTGGTCGTACCCCTCAAAGTAAGTTCTTCAGTGAAATTATGTGACAGATCAGATGGAAACATGTCCAATAAAAAAGGTCAATATTTGCTCCAATTACTGTATAAAAACATTAGCAACCTATTTTGAGGGCCATATATAATTATAATGCAGAATTAGAACACCATTAAAATGATATTAATGATAGTAATAATGCGAATGTCGCTAAGTACATCTCTTTTCGCCTTTGGCATAGGAAGTTTCGACTACTGATGATACTGTCGTTGTTGTCACCATAGCGGATGTATGAACATGAAATGTCGCTAAAATTGTCCGATACATGTCGCCTCTAAAATATTACCAAAAGTAGCTGGTAAAAATTCTTAGTGGCAGTCTTAAAAATCAGCAGTAGCTTTTAGTCGTGGCAATAGCGTTGTTTCGTGCAAATTCTCTCTTGACTTTTAGCAATATATTCTGAAGGTTTCAAAAAACACACGTTATTTATTTCATTATCTCTAGGGCTTAGCTTATCTTAATTGTTCTTTATTTTCATTATCAATTATCATTTTAAGCAAGCTGAAACATAATGCTTCATAAATAACGCAGACAATGGGCAAGTAACGCACGAACATTCCATAATTCTTTTTCTGTGTATGGAAGCTTAATTAGGTTCTTAGAGAAGATTCACATCTCGCAATTGCTCTTGAAATATTCGACTTGTGATCATTAGCAATGCATGTAGAATAATTGAGGTAGCAATTCAAATTTGATTTGGAACACGACCTTGATCACACAAAGTCTGAGATCATCCGTCACTCCAGAGGCGGACAAAATTGCCATTGCCATTTTTATGGATGCACCTGCTTGGGCAGGGTGTGATTGCAATTTTAAGGGCTAATTATTGCTCTAGTTCTATGTGAAGTGTTACAGGGAATGTTGGTGGGAAAAAAGGTTTGCTGCTGTGTGATAAACATTTTTATTTGGTTAATTTGTCATTTTAGTTTTTGACAAAGATGAATTTGTGGTTACCGTGATTATGGTGTGTGGCTTCTACGTTTGCAATTAATGGGCATTACGTTTTGCAAATGAGCAGACAAATTTCCATCGAAAAAATTAATTATCAGACATCTAAAATCACTCTGTCAGGTTAATTTATTTTGGAGGAGTTTACGAATTGGTATATGTTCCATTCTCGATAAGCAATTTTCCGAGTAGGCAATTACTTTTAAATTTTAATTATCAAACAATAAATTCTGCTGGCAATATTTAAAGACAAAATACCTGTGAAAATAGCTCCTGCAGAAGACTGGTAGTTGAGGCTGAACCAAGACAGACATTCTTGGGCTTATGATAAGTTCTTCAGCACGGGAGAGGTTTCGTTTTCTGTATAAAAGAATATTAACTCTTTGAAAATGGAGATCAGTTAGTTGGGAGTATTTCAACATATAAAGGAAGAAAAACGTATAATTGTATCGTATAATCACTAGCTATTACATATTGTTACATCAACTAAGGACTACTTGAACAAAATCAACTTATTTTGTGGTTACTTATTGCTACGCTTGTTCTCTCATTAATTGCAATGAAAATTTTGATTCCCCCAATATTGTTTACTTTCATTACTTACTTATCAAGCAGAAAAGAAAAAAAAAAAACGTAACTTAAAAGTTAGTATTTGAAATGAAATTTTCACTAGCGCCTGATCACAGATAGCATGAAACAGTTTACTGCACAAAATAATTCAGTACAGAGTGCAATTCAGATTTGATCTAGAATAGCGGTTCTCGGGTTTACCCAAAGCTGATAAAATCATCCAGACTGTTATATTGTAAGAATTATTATAGAATTAGAAAATTCAGTGAGATTATGCTGCAGAGTTTTAGTAGTTTTCTCTATGGTAATATTTTTTTGAGAGAGAGAGAGAGAGAGAGAGACAAAGCGAGAAAGAGGAGAGAGAAGGAGTAGTTTTTCATCTACCATAGTATATGAAGTTCTTTTCTAAGGTTTTTCTCAGTCTATTAGTGCTATCATAAATCTATGATTAATTTCTAAACTCTAGTCTTTCATGTCAATAAGTACTGATATAATAACGAAATTCAACTCCATTGTGCTGTAAGATTATATATAAAGTATTCTACTGCTTCGTTTTCCAGGATTTATTTTTCTTTTGCCATAAGATGATCATCCATTACGCCATATTGAGTATGCTATTCTCTTCTCTTCTTCAGATCATGAATCAAACTTTGATTTCCAATATTTAGATTGATTATAGACTAACCTATAAAAATGGTAAACAACCTTATGCATTTTAGAATAAAATGCAACCAAAACAAACAAGAAATTCTACCCCATTAGTTTCTGAAAATGTCTAACACACGCCACTTCTTGTTCACGACATCATTTTTCATGCACCATCAGGTGATGTTCCTAATGTTATTCTTCGGCAAAAAACTACAAGCAGCGCACCCAAGGGAAGAAAAAATAGTAAAAAAATCTGACAAACGAAGTATGCCTTCTCCATGAAATAACGCAGCACACCCGCCGATTCTTGTCCTTCATGTTGCCAACCTAAATCTTCTAAACTCCAGAAAACTGGGTTCGCTTCGTAAATTAAAGTGTTCCTAATAGCTGGTTATGGATAGCATGTGCATCGATCATTAATGATGAACATTTTTTTCACTGCTCAGTTTTAAAGGCTTCACTCTATTTACTTGATTACGTCAGATTTTTATCATTTTATGCACCATAATTTTTTTGTCTTTCGTTGTCAGGGATTCTGGTAGGTCTTTTCTAATGATTTATTATAGTAAAATCCCATTATTTTCAGGTTTAAATATTATAATAATTTTTATCTTACTTTATTATATTACGCCGCAACACATGAGCTCGTGAACTATTACCGAATATTATCTACTTGGTTTGAAAGAATTTTGCTGAGATTTTATTTTGGAGAATCAAGATAGTTTTTCAAGTGCGTGTTTTAACTTCAAACCTTAATTTGGAAATTGCTGAGAGATAATCATTCATGCGGGAGGGAAAAATGAAAATCTAATAACATGGCGGTTAAATGCTTTGTTTTGTCAGAGATGGCATAACTTCACCCCCCCCCCTCCCGAAGTTACGTAGCCTCATCCGAAAGAGAGAGGCAAGAGTCCTGTAAAAAGTTTACCCTCAAAAATTTCAGTAGTGCAGTTTGCTCTATGTCATTATCTTCACTGTGCGGCCAAAGACTTTATTGGTCAAAATTGTAAACGAAATCTTCTGTAGAAATGAGTATAAAATTTGTGATTTTTATGAAAAATTACTTGCTTCAAACAGTAAGGGATTTCAACTATTTTATTCGAAACGAAGTGCGTTGTTAAATAAACGTATTTCCGAAAAAGTCGTAAATCTAACAAGCTGTAAATTATAGTTCACTTAAAAATGAAATAAACATTACACCTTTTTCCGATTTCTGCCAGTTCTAAATAGTTTGCGGCAGGACTTTAGTCAATAAATGGCTTGACTGGTGAATATACATCACCTTAAAATGTTTTTGACTATTGAATTAAAAATCTAGGGTTCTTACTGCAACGACGTACGTTTAACGGGAGTGTTAGCAGCCAAAGGAAACAATAAAATGATTATTTTTTTGTTGAAAAATAAGGTTTTGTTTCGTTCCTAATTGTAACCATTTTTTACTGACTCTTAATAAGAAAATCATTATTGTCAAAACAATTTAGCTGAGTTTTAGCTACATTACATAAGCGCAAGTTGGGGACACAAATTCAAAGTTTTAAATAAGTTTGAAGTGACTGAAATTTCAGCGAGTTCATAATGAATTTCAAAAGTTCATTATACAAACGAGACGGTGTTTTAACTTGCTTTTATCCTTCTTTGAAATTAACCCTCACGATGCTTGAAAAAAGAAAAAAAAAAGAACTGAAGGAAAGAAAGAAAGCAATGTTCATCAATTTGTATCGTAATTTCCAGAATCATTGATTAAAAATAAATCAACGATCAACACAAGACCCTTCAGACTCATAAAATGATGCAAAATTCGAATTTTGCATTGCGAAGTCAAACACCAACAATTTTAATTATTAATGAAGTTGCTGCCTAATAGGGCATGTTTCATCCGAAGAAGTTAATGAGCTGTAACTTTATTTTTAATTTAAAATTTTACTCGATTCCGCTTCAAAAAAGCCCAATTAAATTTACATTAATTTGTGCCGCTGTTCATTGTCAGCAGCTCGATGCAATCAATTACAAGCTACCCACTTGGTTCCAATGGATCGGGGACATCGTGCTACTTGAACAATTCCGATGCATCATAAATATTCAACCACTCCTGGGTGTGGACAGGGTCGTGGCTAATGCAAGCAACAAACGCATCATGATTAATAAAAATAACACGGAAAGGAATCGATTTTTCATCACTATATCATTTTGATAGCTCAGGTCCTTTGTTGTACAGGCTTATAAATTATCGATTGTGACACGCTAGTTGCTGATTGGGTGTTGACTTTTGAGGCCTCGGGTTGAAATTATTGACCACCACCTTTTCTTGTCACTGCTCATACCAAGTTAATAATAGGTTATTGCTGGGACGGTATGTTCGAAACCTTCGCATGTTTTCTAGAAGTTGCAGTAAACATCTTTGTATAGGGGCTCATGTCTTAGTTGTTGCCTGTAGTTGTAAATTTACTGATCGAAAATTAGCTTTAATAATAACACCTTGTTGACAGTGACGGATTTGCCATGTCTCAAATGTGGGGTCCAAAAGAGGATACAAAAAAGGCACGTGACATTTTTTGACAGGAATTTCTTGTGACCTACTTTTTATCGTTAAAAGTGCCTCTTGCACCACATCAAAACTATGAGAAACAGTTTTCATGAAGGAATTTAAATTCATATTAAAGTTATAAAGATGCGATCTGTCTGCACGAATAACACATTCATATTGATTTCTCGAACGTATAATTTATCTGACAAAAATAACATTTTCATCTCATTAAGTAAGCATTCGTACCCTCTCAAAACGCCCACACCTCTTGTTCCAACAAACAGACAATGGCTGAGCTGATAACTAATTGCTATCACACTTACGAGCTGTTTCGCTATTACTCTAAATGAGCAGTGAAAAACAATGATTCCATGCGTCATCCTACTTATATTCTCTTTTTAACTTGAACGTATACCATATTTGGTGGAATCCCGCGTCCATCAAATGAAGTACTTGAGTTTGGAGTGACCGTCATTTGTCTTTCCTAAATTCCAGTTATGCAGCCATTTTGTTTGCCTTGAATTTTCTCAAAAATAGTTGCTACAATCTTTTAGTTTGAACGGTACGTGCTTAAATGATATCCATTTTAGAACATCGAATTAAAATATCGAAATTTTTGTTAAACTCAAACATGATAAATCATTTTATTGATTCTTTAAGTTAAAAAATGTGTGAACTTACTTTCCAGCGAGTTGATAGAATCTTGATCCATGCAAAATCTGAGCATTTTTTCACACAAAACCAAAAGCTTATTAGAGTTCTAACTTTCTGACAACTCTTTTTTGTTTTGTGAGAAACCGCATACACATACAAATAAGCGCACTGTAAAGGTCACATTAGCAATTTCGTTAAATTCTCTTGTTGATACGTGATTTTGTATGCTTCTTGCTGGATCCATTTGTCAGTTATCTTCCAATACTACAAAACACAGTATAGGATTAACAACACAAAAGAAAAAAAATGGATCACGGCTTGGGACTAATCAAACTCAGTTTTACGTTCCTTTCATATAATCACAAAACGCACATGTTAGTCAGTCGATCGGTTACACAGTTCGTGCTGATTTTTGCCGGGATTTCTAACCCGGGTCGTTATTCAAAACGCGGAAACAATGTGCCTGTATGGCCTACCGCTTTTGCCACTAGGTGGCTTCTGATGGATTGGTTCTTCTTCGTATGATTTGATGAACATAGGGTCAGGTGGGGGAAAGTGGGGCTAAAATCGAGCTTTTTTTAGAAACGGTCTCAAATTCACATTATTAAGCTTATTTTAAGGAAGCTTTTGATGCATTTTATATACATTCGGTTCATATAGATTAAGTATGAGGCAGAACCATTTTATTTTGTTAGATTATTTTCTCTCACTAAAACAATTAAAACATCATGTGTTGATAGCCCCACTTTCCCCCATGGTGGGGGAAAGTGGGGCTAGTTCAGAAATTAGTGTACATTTTAATAAAAATGAGTAAATATTGATTTTGACATAAGTATACAATGAAATTAAGGCAGGGATTCAAGTGAAACAGCACTGCGATCGCTTCGAATGCAATCGCTACTGGAAGTGAATTACATTATCATCAACTTAACTTGGCATGACGTCACTACGGGTGGAGCCAATAAGAGCTCACAAGCACTCAGCTATCTCCTCTTATTCGCCAAGTAGGCTGTGACGTTTTATCTAGCTCGTTTTTCATAGGCAAACGTCACGCTGACGTCACGATGTTTTTATCAAGAAACGTTCTAATGTAATTCATTTCCCAGTAGCGATTGTAATTTGCGATGGCCTGTTTCACTTGAATCCCTGCCTTAAATACCTTAATTTCATTTAAAGGTACAAATGCACTGAAAATACTTTTTTTAAATGTTATGTAATGAATGAAACAATGTCGTCAGTTTTCTTCTTTTTACTATCATTCACAACACTGAGAAATTCTAAAATTCGAATGTGTTCGAAAACGCGCCAAATGTCGCCAAACTTGGCGACACTTGGTGATTTTTCGCCAAATTTGGCGACAAAAATAAGTCGCCAAAAATGATGCCAACTTGGAGATATCTTGTCCATTTCTCGCCAAGCTCATAGACTCCCATGTTAACCGAATATCAAAGCAGGAAAAGTAGCAAGCAAGTAAAATTTAGCATGTAAATTAACAGAATAAGAGCCAATTTTAGCAAAATAATAAAAAATAAGGACATAAAATCATTTAAAAAGCGCCAATTTACTTAATGTGTGACGTAATCGTAAACCCTCAGGTTAGTTTGGCCATAGACCCACTTTACCCCACCTCAGAAAACACTTCATAATAAATAGTATTATAAACTTATTTTTTATTTTGTTATATAGAGCTGATCCTTAGATGTTCTAGTACAAGTTAATACCAAAATTAGTAGCATTTGCCTATGAATAATGATTCTAGAGGAAAGTTAATAAACACCTAACTCTTACATATCACATTCAATGAGCATAAAAAAACGCTTTGTAAGCATTTAATTTGCTTAGAACGTTCTAAAACTAACATAAAAGTATTCGCTACCATCTCAATTTATGTCTTTAAAAAAGGATTAACAAAATATTTAAATTAGAAAAGAGAAAATAGGTGTTTTTCAAAATAGCCCCACTTTCCCCCATAGACCCACTTTCCCCCACCTGACCCTATCAGACGAACATTTGCAACACTAAGAAGCATGGTTGCCAGATTTAAGAACTGCAAATATGGAACAGGCATCTGGTGTGTGTGTGGGGGGGGGGGGGGGGCAGATGAAGTCTAAAAGTCGATTTTTTACAACCTTGACTTTAATATCAAACGTTTCTCATAAATAAACATGGAGAAAAAAATGCACAATGAGCGTAGGAAGAAAAATTACATTTTTTACCTCTGCATAGTTATTTTCTGTATGGATATTAGTGGGAAAAGTTGTTGTCACTAAATGTTGTGAAAGTTCGTATTTCCCTGCTATTAACCCCCTTTTTCCTGGCGCAGGCCTGTCATTTCACATTTCGCCAGGGAGGCAAAGTTAATGTAAATTATACCAAAAAGTTAGCCACACAAATCCACGCCCACGTATACTCGTATGTAAATATATTAATTTCCTAAAACCAGGAGGGGGCAAAATCGAGCTCACGAGCTTCTGTACTGCACATGGGCAATCATGACCACACGACCATGGAGGAAGGCCCATTAACACTTATATACTGTACGTTTTTCTCATCACAAAATTATATAACACACTGGGGTATTATAGACTGCCCTTAATATTAACGTGAAGTTTAAGTTGATATTTTTTTAAACTGTTGAAACTAATTATAGCTAAATCATGTGGTGCATTTGATTGCTGTAACCGTTTGAATACATGATTATAATTTCTGTCCTGCCTAACATTTTTTCGTGAAACCTCCGTCGAATCTGCGCACGCGCCAAGTCTCTTTTGACTTTCTCGAAATAGGGGGGAAGTGCAACGAGGAAGTAGCAAGCGAACATAAGCTGAAGGCATTAGGAAGTGCGCATCCTAAACCTGTCTCTCCTTTTTCAAATGGAAGCGGGTTTTTTTTAGTAATAGTACTGATCATTCGCTCTTTTAAAGGATATTTTGTCTTTCATGCTTAGTTCGATGCTACTGTTTGGGAAATGAATGAATTCTAAGCAGAAATTGTCTTTTTTCTTTGTAATGTTCTATTTTATTCAATAATAAATTTATACTTCAAATGAAAAGTGAATTATTATGATCAACATATACTTCCTATCCCATTCTTTGTGAAGTAGAATCAAATGACTGATCCTAAAAATTATGGAGCTATTGAATCGTGACATGATTATAACTTTAACAACAAAGTACCCTTACTGTTGTGGATTTGATAATAGTACTACGTAATAATAAAACAGGATTTTCAATCTCTTTTATTTCTTTTATTTACATACCGGTAACACAGCAGCTGTATTAAGAGTAAATTTTCTTTTGTTTTTTGCTCGAAGAACATGAACTCAGAGGTAATTTTACATTGAGTAATCTAGAATATCTTGATTTTAATGCTATCAAAGCTGAATAAACATCGTTATTAGTTGTTTTTTCCCGCTGATTTTAACCAAAAAAGGGAAACTTATTTCATGTATGTGTGTACTAAACAATTTAGACCCTTTCGAGTTGTTCATGATGCTTGTGCAATCGTAGTTACACTTATTTTTTGTAATGAAATCCCGTCACCGTTACAACGAAACATCCGTTTCAGCGAAAGACATTTTCGGACTCGATGTAATTGCCATTACATTACTCGAATCTCATTAGAACAAAATTACCTTTCAGCGAACAAAATTAACAATTCCAGTTCTTTGTAACGTGATTTCACTGTGGTAGTGTTTAATGCAAACTCTTGTACATAATTTCGTAAAAACGCTATAAAGTTTTAAAAGTTTGATTTGAAGAACTTTTTTTAAGGTGGTCTAAAATCATTATTGGATTAGATCCGAAACCTTAATTTGGCGACTTTTTATGATAGTAATCTTGGTTATTTGTTTTTATATAATTTCTTGACGTGGCATCACTACTAAAACCTATAGATAGTTGTTTAGCCTTATCATATTTCTGAACCTCAATTAGGAGACTGTCCTCAAATTATTAAAAGAAATTAAGTATGTTTATTAAACTCAACTGGAGGTGCAGGGAGATGTACTGCCCTCCCCCTCCTAACACTTGGTTATTATAAGCACTAAGTTACCGCCCTTAAGCCAGGGCTAAGGTAGAACTGCATGAAAGACACCGACAGCCCGATTATGACATCCAAAGTCCACAGTTTCGTCCATGTTCTGGACTCATCAGTCTGGAATAGTCAATCACCGAGCTGGAGGCAGACGGTATCTTACTGAAGGTGAAAGTTGCAACAAACTGAAGACTAAAATGAACTTAGTGCATCAGCGAGAGTCCGCCGCAACGGTATGGTTCAACTCGTCAATTAAAAGGAAATATTAGGTGACACACGGTAATTTACCTCTCTAAAGACAGGGTTAAGGCAAAAAAAAAAAAAAAGTTAAAAAACAAAGTAAAATTACAGCTTATTTAAAGCAAGGCCATAAAACTCTATTCTTGTGAACTTTTATCATTGGAACTCAATATGCTGTGCATCAGACCGAAAAGAAGATGTCGAAATGTCGTAATCAAGGATTTACAAATCATGAAGATTATCAATTGAAAAAAAAAAAAAAAGACAGACCAAAGAAAAAGTCGTCTGAAAGAGGATAATGAGGCAAGCTGAGACCCTTCCCAGGGTGTAACGCTAAATTCGAAGCGAAGCGTTACAATTCGTTTCATCTCTTTCTGGAGACAAAAATCATTCACTTCTAACAGTATTTTGTAGCGGTTATCGTTTGGTTTTCTGCACGGGCTTGGTAAAGAAATTGAGCAACTCTTTATTACTAACGATTGGGGATTTTGCCTTTTCAGTCAGATTAAGTATGTCTTCGAACCAGGATGAAAGCATTCGTCTAATTAACCGGCTTCTAGAATGATTGTGAATGTAATATCATTGACACTGAATGATGGCTCCCGTGACCTTTGAATTCCAGTCGAACCTGCTTCTAGAAACAAGATGAATGCACGCAGTCTCTACAAACAAAGTAGCACACCCAATTTACATCTGTAAGTCGAATAGTCTTTTGTCAACATTGTCTACGCAACACAGACACTTGAGAGCTAGCTAATCCATCTATAAGATCTTTATCGTATTTCAGGGCAACGTTGCGGTTTTTTTAAAGATTGGTCCGTGTTTTATGAGCGATTGTTGCATATAACTGATTTCCATAAAACAGTCGTTATTTTCACCTTTTTTCTTTCGCGATTGGGTAAAGTACATTTTCACAAGTCAAATGAAATTCCTCCTCCTCTACTTTCGTTACCATTATCATTCTTATTACTCCGGAGTGCCCAATTCATTGCATTATCATTAAATTCTTGACCTTCAACCGTAGCGTCGGGGAAATTAGTGAAAGCCTGCCAGCTGAACATATAACAGGAAGCCGAAAAACCAACCGCAATGTTTTCTCTCTCTTTTTTTTTCTTTTCTCCTTTCTTTTTTTTTTTTTTTTTTTTTTGTTAATTTCGGCTTTTGTAAACTTTGACCGGAGTGTGGGCACAGAAGAATAAAAGGGCGGGGAATGGTTTACAGAACGCGGTACTTTTGAGTTATTAAAGTTCATTTCAAGGAACAAAATTCAATATTCTGGTAATGAATTGTGACATAATTATTGGGATCTTTGACTTATTTTTTACTGAAAAAAAATTATGGTTTCGGCGCAGATGAAAAGAACTGCAAAAGATAAAAATTAGATCTACCTTTTCTGGTGAGTGTTACCGATGTGTTTGTTGCGTTTTATTTCCTCCATTTTAGTGTTTGCTTCTTCTTGTATTGAATGTCCTTTCTCTATGGATTGATCCGATCTATTGATATGAGAGAGCAACAGCAAGTGCAACTCCAGAAAGTTTTCAAGAGAGGAACGATTGATTTTTTTTACTACTTATCTTTTGCTACGACGTCTGTTGTTTTGTTGTTGTTGTCGTGTCTATTAAAGTGCACAGTGCACAAAGTTTGTTTCTTCAAAAGTCTTGATGAAGATCATCATCAAAGATCGTCCAAAATTGCTTTTTTGAACTTAAATGTCAAAAATTTACCGATGAAGTAGTCCTCAGAGGAGGGGCGGTTTCTTGCAACCGCACTTGGCTAACAGACAGCACTGTCATGAAAATCGCAAGAGGAGTAGATTCTTATTTACTTTAAAAGAAATTCGCATACTTCGCTCAAAGGAATTTCATTTTTTGCAAAGAACGCGACTTTCTGGATTATAGGAAAGCAGTTGCACAAAAAGTTTTTGATGCGTGGCGCTCTTATTATGTTGCCATCGGTTCATCGGTAACGTCTCTGTGTAAGGTCAGTTTAAGTAAACGCTTTCAAACTGCATTCACTACTTTCCTCCTTTTACAAACAACTGGGATTTTCTCTTCCTTTTTTTTCTTTCATATTTCAAAAATGTTATACGTTTAAAATTCATTCTCAACTAATAATCTGTACTTCTTGTGACTCGAAAGAAATAAGAGTTATCGATGCGAAATTACTGTTCAGAAATTTCAAGAAGCACAGAAAGCGAATACTTTTTACTGTAATTTTGTTTTTTGATCATTCAGTCGCAAAAGTTTTGAAAAGTGAACCAAAAATAATGAAACATTCACATTAATAAACGATTTCTTTAGTCTCTCTGCAATGGTACCAGTGGCGTACATAGCGCCCCCGCAACCCACGCGGCGCAGGGGGGCGCAAGAGGTTTGAGGGCGCCCGATCCAGAAAAATAGCATTAAAGGTTACACGGGGAAAATATTTTTTACATTTTAATAGGGGGTGGGGGGGCGCACTTACAAATCTTGCTGGGGGGCGCACCTTAGTCTATGTACGCTACTGAATGGTACTATAGTACTGAATGCTCGAATGATAGTACATAGATTTTGTTAATGTAAGTACAATTTTGTAATTCAAATTATGAACAGAGCAAAACTATAATGAATATATAGTAAACGCAAAAAGCAGTTACATGCTTCGCAGGATTTTTTTTTTTGTGAACTTTGAACTTCAAAAATATCTTTTGGTTGAATTAAACTTGATTCATTTGTTGATTTTTTTCAAATTGAAGCATTTGGAAACAAATGGGTGTTCGTGCTAAAAGTAAAAATTTGGAAATAACCAGTATAAATGGTAGAAGAAACTCTCATCTGTGCAGAGAAAGAGGTGATACCAGTAGCACTGGTAAGTGCTGTTGTATAGCACATTATTAAAAAAAAATTAATGAAAGACAACCCAAGGTTTGAACTTATCTCGTGTTTCACTTAAAAAAAAAATAAATAAAAATGCATCCATTTGCTTCTCACTATCTCAATTCATAAAACTGGTTTTCATTCCTTTGTTGTTTTACTCATTAATTTATTCATTCATTGTTATGCAATTTTTCGGTAGCTCAATTGGTGCTTTCTTTGTTTTGCTTGTTATTAGTTTAGCACAAGAGGCCATATTGGGCCACACTGTCAGCGCACTGGGAATCATCCGAGAGAGATTTTACAAAACAACGTTTTTTCCCATGATGATAAATTATATGAATCAGAAGAATAACTATTAATCAAATTCTTATTAACAATTTAGTGACAAAAAAAAGAAGAAAAATCTACGTAGAGAGCTCTGAAATAGATTTTGAGCTCATCAATTTCAAAGCCTTCATGGGTTGAAGCAGTTCAATTTCCCGAAGCCAATCTGCGTAGTGACCGCATTTATTTCTTATTGATTGGGGAGACTGGCCTCCTACCCCCTGTTGCTGCTGGAAATTTCGGTTGCTAATCAATTCTTATTTATTTGTCGCCGACACATTACGTTTCCTGAGCTTGTTACGCCGCCGCATTCTCACATATCACTCTCTGGATTTCTTCGAAAGCGCCACACGGCGGCTAATAAATTTCACTCGCCCAGAGCTGAAAAACTACGGCGGCATAAATATATCCCTAAAGGAAATTACTCGAGTCTTGGATTTTTATGACTTCTCATAAATCAGGTCTCGATTCTAGACTTTTTATCTTTTCTTTTTTTCTTATATTCCCGGGTTTTTTCCCTTTTGTATGATGCTGCACACATCCCTACTTTTAATTTGTCAACATGAAGTATATTATTTCTGTCGCCAAATTATAGTCGTACAGATTTTTTTTTCTCTGTCTCTTTTCTTTACCCTATCGCCGCCCCTTGGCTTCTTTGAGTGCTCCAGTTATAAAAACATTTGTTGGTCACTTTATGTCGTAATTTTTCATCAACCACTTTTTTTCTTTCCAGTTGACAACAAATTTAGCTGTTTCATATGCTGTATGTGAGTCAATGATTTATTGGCACTAACTCACTGTTAGTATTGCATAATTATGTTTCATTTTTTGAGGATGGAAAATGTCTTTTTTAAGGATTGTGTTACGTCTTTTTTTGTTTCGTCATCTGAACATCTATTGGATGTGCCTCGGAAAAAACTAAACGCTTTTATCGTCCGTCCTGGTTAGACGTTGATTTAAGAGGCGTTGAGGAGAATGTCCTTATTAAGATCATTATCGGGAGAGTTGGAAAGATTTTTCGCAAGTGTTATGCTCTTTATTCCAGAATTATGTCTGGGTTTTAGTTTTATGGATTTGCTTTGGTAGATTAGATGGTAGCGGGAAAAAAATGCATTGTGAAAAGCTATAAGCAGCTGTTCAGAAAATATATTTTTATCATAATTAAATCCGTACTCCTCCAGTACTGGAAAATACGAAGCAAAAACTAATTGTCAATGTATTTCAAGACTATTTAAAGTCAGTGAAAGACAGTGTGCATTGTGTAAATGCTTGATCCCAAAACATAATTAACAAAACTTTCAATCAATAGTTTCTTTTAGTGATATACATATAATGAAATAAAACCACTTATAGTTCAGTAGCCATTTTTTTAAAAAATAAAAGATAGTATAATGGAAATTTAAGAATTATTACCATCAATTCTTCAAAAAAAAAATAAATAAATAATAATAATTTTTCTATTTGATTTTTTTAATCCGTTGGCGTTACGAAATATCATGTGGCAACATGGGGTCGCATTTACATCACAAATTAGGTGCAAAAAAAAAAAAAAAAAAATCAATGAAGAAATAATCAAATGTGGCGGTAGGAATCGGAAGGAGTTATCGGAAAGTATCCAGTTAAGAGCTTTAGTTAGTCGCTAAACTATTTTTTTTTTTTTTTCGTGGCGGCAGGTAGCGAGCAGTGGTTGGAAAAACTACATATTTTTTGTAGCGAACTACAACTACAACTACTTTCTTATAAATGTAGTTAACTACAGCTACAACTACATTTTTTTTAATGTAGCGCGCTACACTACTTTTGAAAAGTAGTCGCTACTTCGCTACTTTTCAAAAACATATGAGAAAAAAAATTGAATTTTCATTGTAGGAATTTAATTTTGACTTTCAAGGGGGTTGGCAAGGGCGTAGCTAGGGGGGTGCAGCTGCACCCCCTAGATCAGAGTCAATGGGAGGTCACTGTGACCTCCCATTTTATTTATTTTTTTGACAAACGATTTTGTCCCCTTTCCTGCTTTTCATTGTAACATGCTGATGCAGACAAATAAGTTCGTATTTTATTACTCTGTGAAATTTGGAATTTCATTCGGTCATTGAGAGTCTCCCCCCCCCCCCTTCGCCTCCTCTCCCACCAATAAGTTTTAAGTCCTTGGCGCCACATCAGAAAATCAGCTTCATTCTTTACCTAACACGGATCCTTGTACCAAACCCAAATTTGTCTTTTAGCATGAAAACAACTTTTTTAATCTGAGTATGCGAAGAATAAAAATTTTAGGGTGAAATATTATAAGTAAGCTTGCCTGTTTTTGAGGAGAAAATTTTTAATTTACCGAATGAAACTCAGAACTTTACTGAATGATTAAAAAAATGCATTCTTATCTATGTCTACCAAAAGAGACGTGAGGCATCACAAAAATGAATAAATTAATTAATTAAAGAAAAAAAATAAAATAAAATGAAGTTCAGCCTTGCAATACTGTCTCACAGTTTTCAAATTTCATCAGCCAATTTGTATCGGATAGGAACTTTTTGGGAGGTCACAGTGACCTCCTATTGGGGTGCCACTGCTTGCACCCCCCTAACGTGAGTCCTGGCTACGCCCTTGGGGAGTTGGGTCTCGGTCTGAACACCATCCCTATTAATACGCCACCGATAAAATGAAATGAAAACGTTTTTCCAATTGTGTCAAATGATGTCAAAAATATTTAATAATTGATTTTTATTATTTTAATATTTTTCAATACTCCGTCACTAAAGAAGCAAAACTAAAGAAATATGAAAAACATACTAAACGGTACTAGTATTCATTATGAAATATTAATAAATAAGCTATCTGAAGTGTGAAACATAACTAAAAATGCTTAACTTACTTCAATATGCAGTTTTAAATTGTATGCGGATGACTTAGAAACAGAAAGTTTTTTGTTCAAAGTGCAAAGTTTGCACGAAAATCATTTCAATAACTGTGAAGTATTTATTATACGCCGGCCAGGGCAGCTCGATATTGTCATCTTCTATCAAATTTGTATCCTCTTCTATTAAAATTGCTGCCATGTTTGGTGGACATTGGAACAATAATCCAATTGAGCATTGAGCGCTAAAGCATTCATTTACAAGACATTCTCGGTTGCTATAAAACACTAACACTCAGTTATCGCTCATTCATAAATTTTCCTTCCTCAGCCATACACTATATTCAATGCAAATATTGGCGGAATATGAAAATGGTGGCGCCAAAGAAACCAATGCCGTCTAACATATAGAACTTAATGGCGTCAAAATGATATGCCTGAGGTCAGCTCGAATTTGTATGATTCATTTTTCTCACTGCTTTCGCAAAGGAAATCGTGTACGATATGCGCCAGTCAGACGCGATTGAATCTTTTTTTTTTTTCTGTTTTTTTTTTTTTTTTTTTTTTTTTTTTTTTTGCTCCATTAGAAAGTAGTTTTATGAAATCGCTACAAACTACAACATTTTTGTATCGCGCTACTCACTACACTACTTTTTTTAAAAAGTAGTGCGCTACACTACAAACTACTAAAAAATGTAGCTACTACAGTAGTTTCGCTACTTGTAGCGCGCTACTTCCGACCACTGGTAGCGAGTGTTTATATTTTCATGTCTACTTATAAACCATTAACTTTTGTTCCGCTCATTTGAGAACAGCCAAATTCGTGATGATGTTGAACCAGAGTGCCACCTGAAAGTTATCCAGGCGCCACTTTTTAGTTAATCTATGATGCATAAAAGCATTTGCATACGATCCAGACGTATTAAGGTGAAAAGAGACAAAGAGAAGTAGCAAAACAACGCGGCCTTTCTTTTCAAACCATTACCAGCATTCCTAGAAATGTCAACCAGTGTACTTTATCCAACACTTTTTCAGAATTATTAACGTTCTTTTTTTCTTATGAGTCGGCGGCTCGGTCACCTATTCTTTGCACAGCATGGAATCACATTCAGAAAATGGAGTATGAAGAGCAATTTTCTCGTATTTTTCCAAGGAATATAAATTTTATTCCCGAAAAGAAGGGGGAGAGAGGCTGCCGCTTGGTGAATGGAGCACCGACTTGAAAGAATAACAAAGAAGGATGTTGAACTTGCGAAAAAACACGTGCTTTTTCTAAATTCAAAAGCTGAAGGAAAAGAAGCTATCACGAAAGCTTGAAAACTATCAGGGGTCAAGCTAGTGTTAATGTAAACCGGTTATTTCTGTGTTTTATGCCGTTGCCAAGTGTCATCTGGATGCCTCCTTCTGTGGTACCTTCAGCCAAACTCTTCACTAGTGGCAGGGCCATTAGACTGGCATATTGAGATTATGCAATTGAGGGAAATTAACCTTGGAAAATCGCAGTCGCTCACGATGTGGTTGCTCTGAAAGGAATGTTAAACAGCAACCTCGGATCCCCCCCCCCCCCTCCTTTCATTTTCTTTTGTTTTTTCTGCAATTTTTTTCTCTCGTCGCATCTCAATGTCGAGGAACAGCGTCTGACGTGTATTGCATGGAAAGTGATGCAGGAAACTTGCTTTTTGGTGATTTTTTAAGGTGTGATGATCATAATAAAGACGAATTTCGAAGTAATAGACATTGCATTTGGCGTCTTATGACTGGGTGTATACTTGTTTCTTTTGTTTGTTCATTAAGAGCGAACTTGGGAGTCGAGGAGTCGCGTAATGAGACGCTTCTGCCACTGAAGTTCTAAACCGGTCTAGCTCGTTAGAAATTTTTATGCGAAGAAAAGAAAAATAGTCCCATATTTCTTGCGTTATGTTTTTTTCGTTGAAAGAAAAATGCAAATTTAAGATACATCGTATTTTCCGATACCTTTCACTGTGTAACATTTTATCTACCTGTTTAAAAATTCGCTCTCTGTCATACCGCTCGTGAAATTCAAAGGGTACGTTTTCCTATATTCTGCAATGATAACATATCTGAAACGACTGTCTTCTGTGACGGGTATGTTTGATCTGAACCTTTTATGGATATAATTGGAATAGAGAAAGCTAATAATTTAACTGTCATAACTTGCTGTAAAAAATTACACTGATATTTCTAACTAAATCGGTATGTGCATTGCATATTGATTGAGTTTTTTCATTGTATTTGCAGGCAAGCAACCGTATTTCAAATATTGCTTCAGGGTAAATTAGTAAGTCATTATGAAAAGTGTACAGCATAAAAAGCAAAGGAAAGACTATCTAAGGGAAGCATAAAGTAAAATATTGTATTCGTATTGTCTAAAACTTTTTTAGGTTTAATTTGTAGATTACTAGCACTCATTGCGTTTAGGCCTCAGGTTTGGCATTAACTCTTCTCCCAGACATAAAAGTGAAATCTGAAGACATGTCAGTGTAATCAGTAGCAAGTATTGATAAAAGAAAACATTTGTAACTGTTTTTATTCCAAATCCGCCCCCCGCCCCCCAATAATGATTCATTTTTTCCCTTACATTTCTTCAAAAGGCGGCTGTTGCATACAGTAGCGTAGCTAGAAGGTCCAGCGCCCGTGGCGAACTGGAAAAATTGCGCCCCCCCCTAGAGGTCGCTCTGATGGGAGGTCATTGTGACCTCCCAAAATGTCCTTACTCCAAAAAATTTAACTTATTTACTCGAAAAATTTGCAGATAATGTTGCAACCTCTTTTTTCTTTCTTCTTTCTTTCAGCATTTTTAACGATGCTCAGTGTTCCCCCCATGTTATGTGTGCATGATATGTCTACTTGGTCGTATTATTGGGTAAAATTCCATGTTTATTTTGTACAAGTTTTTTGTTCAATTTGAGAATTTTTGTCTTTCCAACAATTTTTGCTCCGGGCGTTCCTACATTTCCGCATGATTTCACATAAATTCAAAAAACAAATAATTCTTGCAATTCGTTATTGAACATAGTGTGTATTTTTTTCCACACAACAGCTTTTATTTTAAATAAAATTTGTTTCAAAATACTAGAAGAATGTATAAAATAAACATAATTTGTGCATTTTAAATAAAAATCAAAGGATTGATTCTATGTAATTATGAAATCAAAGAAAATATAAAAAGCATAATTAATCTGAAATTGGCTTAATAAATACTCCTTGCATACAAGTAAAATAAAAGTCCGTTATTTTAGGCCTCCGATTATTTTTATGAATAAATACTTTTCATTCTAAGTATTTAAAAAATGTTCCAGAAACCCGCCGTTAGTAGTAAGCGCAGGTATATAGTAGGCAGAAGGAGGGGAACAACTCAACAGTGGGCGTGGTCGCTCCGCCGCCATCTTGGATTCATAACCTTGCACGAGGGTTTTTTGGATGACGTCATCAATGACGTCACGTGATTTCTTATAACCTTGCACGAGGGTTCCGACGCCATCTTGGAATCTTGCACGAGGGTTTCGACGCCATTTTGGATCTTAATTATCTTATTTTTAACTAATTAATTAATTGAGCCGCCATCTTGGATGATCACGTGATTTCTCCGCCATCTTGTATTGACGCGTTAATTCATGTCTGATCTTGACTTACTTAATTTTTCGTTTAATTACTTTATTTAATTTATTCTTACTGAAATAATATTTGCGAGGGTAATATTCTAAAATTCTGTTCCCATGCGTGGGGTTTGAACCCCGGACCTTTCGCTCCGAACGCGAGTGCTCTAACCACTAGACCGGACTAGGCAGTTACTTATGATGGACAATAAAACTATAAGAGCGTAATTTTAGTAGTCGCGTTCATAAACAATAAAGGAAGCTTGGGGGAACTTTAAGATGCTGGAGAAAAAAATAGTGGCGCCATCTGTCGGTGACTTTTGGGCATTATAGAGGAAATTTTAAGAATTGAAATTGTAAGAGAAAAAATAGTGGCGCCATCTATCGGTGACTGTAGGCAGCAAAGAAAGCTATCAGAGATTAACTGTCTTAGTGGATATTTATCTAAGCAAATTTTTTATTAGAAAATAGTGGCGCCATCTATCGGAGTGCATAAAAATGAATCTTTTATTTGTAGATATATAATTTTAAATAAAAATGAAAATATTTTAGTGGGATTCGAACCCGCGATCTCAGAGTTGCATGAAGGAACCATAGCATGACTGGCAAGCGCTATACCGATCATGCTATGGTGACTTCGTGAGATTTATGTTATTTATGAAAGACTTGCGGCTAAAACAAAGTTTAACGACGTCTTGACTTGTTTGTTCATGTTTACGCAGTTATTCATACGTCATCAAATTAGTGTACGTCATAGAAGAACTTGACCAATTAGCAATCATTTCAGCAAGCATATAAGACCTCTAGTTCAAACGAGACTTCAGTTGGCTTGGCACAGCGTTTGAATTCGGACCTATAACGTTTTCACGATGAACTCCTGCAACAGCCAGAAACGAAAATGTGAATCGCCGGAGAGAGCAGCTAAATTCTCAAAAAGTGAAATACCGTTTACGGAGAAGAATTTACCAGAAGGATTCTTTCCAATTGGCGAGGATGTTTTCGTGTACGCAGCTACGTTTAAATCAAGCGTAAGTCTTCATGTGAGAAAGTTTAAGAAATATGGGGAGAAGTTTTACCCTACGACTGAGGGCATAACTCTGCGTCCCTGGTGGGTGCCTGACATTCTTGGAAGAAAAGCCGTGCCTAAAACAGAGAGGGAACTGCATACGCTGTTTGAACATGAACTGACCATCGAGAGCACTGATTTCGTCAAATTTAAGCTTACCCGTCTACCAGAAACGGATAAATCGACCCCCAGATCTCTTACACTGTCTGCCGAGCAATGGGGTGAAATGATCCAACAGTACAATCCTATTGCAAATAATCTTCTTGACCATCGGTTCAAAGAAATGGATTTTTTTTCCGTTTATGTTTCTATTGCGGAAACACCTGTGCCCAAGAACCCTCTACCTGATTCTCTAGATAGCAGTTTAGGTACACTGTACCTTTCCAATGTGCTAGAGTCCATCGTATGCGAAACGATGATAGAAAAAGGTTTGAAGCAACCTGAAGTTCTGGCTGAAGAAACCTGGGCTAATAGAGTGGAAGATTTTAACGCTCTAGCACTTACAATGGAAATAGAGGAGATAGCTCAACATTTTCGAGAAAAGTTATGGGAAGAACAACGTTTTTTGAACTTGAAACCTGCAATGTACGCAACTGAACCATTTTTAAAAGATGTAAGTTTAAGTAAAATCCTAAGATCAGCTCGAGAGAAGCTATGTCCTGCAGATGCATTTGAATATTTTAATTGTAATTGAATTTATGTATGGAACAAACCTGTAAATGAAAAAAATAAATATTTCTGTAAATAATTAATTTCCAAATAAAATGTCATTGCTTAGAATAATTGTGTTTTCATTGTGTTTCTCAACAGTAATTTTACAAAAGCATTTTATGGAGAAAAAAATGGGGAAAAAAACTAAGTACAAAAACATATTTAAATTAACAGTGATTTGTTTAAAAATATCAAAAAAAAAAAAAAACCATTAGCATTACAGTTTATTGAACAAAATAAGTGTATAAGTGAATGCTCTTTTTCAATTATATTTTTTACCTATGCGAATCAAAAACTAGTACTCTATTTTTAAGTCGCTCCCAGATTTGCACAAACATGTTGAGAATGACTCAACATATTTTCCTTTCATCTAGGTTTCCGCATTACTGTTCATGCAATGATTTGAACACGTAAGCAATGAGTTCAGACAAGAATGAACAAATCCCTGTGCAGTATGACTGTGTAGGAGGGCGCTGCAAGCGATTGTTTCTTCCTGACGTCATGCCGATCCCGATTGTGCGATTGGTGAGTTTCATGTTGACGACATCGCATACGTAGTGGTTTAGACCACATAAATACCATTGCTCGCAGTTGGTTATCTCAGTTTCTGGATTTTTCAGCAACAGTTTTGTTGCCTTCTTCTGGACCTTCGTAGTTATAGGTTCAATATGCCTTTAGGAAACAAGAGGCCACTGGATGAATCTTCTAATAATGTAAGTAAATTTTGTCTTATTCATTTTATTCTAGCTATAAGGATATTCAGACGAGTTTATTAATTTTTATCTTCTCTTTGCAGGATGTAGAAGATTTAAGGGATTCGGACGACGATGTAAGTATTTAATAATGTCTTTTAATTATTTATGCATTTATTTATACACATTTTTTTAGCTGTAGAATTTAAACTTTATAGAGTTTGTTCTTTTTTGTTTACAACTTATTTCTATTTTACAGTTTATAGGAGAGTTGACTCAAGAGTTTCTCGAAATGGATGATGAAAATGTAAGAAATTATATTTATTTGAACTTTATTATTATTGTTTTAAAATTTAACGGAGTTAATGTATGTTATGATATTTTATTTTAGGTTATTGGAGAAGGTACTCAGTCTTTTGCTGAAGCATCAGAAGTGTTCCATGCCCTTAAATTGCATAGTCAAATTGGCTCAGGTTTTGATGTAAGTCCTCTTTTTAATTATTATTATGAAACTAATTTACTGTATTTAGAAAAATGCGCCTTTTTTCATGACTTTATAATCTCTTATAGAATCTCCCTGGTCCTTCTCATTCTGAACCCTCGCTTGGTGAAAGAGAAACAGATGATGTTCAAGACGTAAGTAAACTTTAAGTTTTTTTCTTTTTACAAATGTAGTGTGGAATTTTATTTTTAACTATTTTGAGTAACGTGTTATTGTTATTATTATTTTTTTAAATATAGATGGAGGATGCCTTACGAATTGAATTACTTCAAGGGAGGTGGAACGAAAAGTACAAGGCGAATCAGTTGACATTTAGAGCTCGCATCGACTTGGATATGTTGCCTGAGCAGCTAAAAAATACGCCAATGGCTGCAGCAGTGAGTTCCGTTAGGGAACTCTTTAGATCCTTACTTCGTCGAACAAACGAAGGACTGAGGCCAACGGATCTCATACGGATATGTATACAGGCTGATGGCTTGGACAAGCCAATTTCCACTACGTTGATGCAGGTATCGGAGCTAACAGTGGAAACAATCATGGCTGCAGTTTTAAAGGTTTTGCAGTCGAAAGACCAAATTGCCCTGGATTCCGGCTTTTCTGCAGATGTGATCACGATACGTCGAGAAGTGGGGGCCGGGCGCAATCGTAAAATTATCAACATTGAAGTAGACCGACTCCTTAAGCGTTCGATTCTTAAAATCCCGACAGATGATCAGGGCCTGTGTTGCGCCAAGGCCATTGTGTATGCGATCGCACATGCACACAACGATCAGAGGGCAATCAACGCGTTGAAGGATAGACGTCGTCCAGCATTACTGAACAGGGCTCGAGATTTGCACGCTGCAGCAGGGGTACCTCTAGGTCCATGCACATATGCAGAGATTGCAAAATTTGAAGATCATTTAAATCTTCAAATAGTTGTGATTTCTTCGGATAACCTGAACAAGGTAAGTTGATTTTTTTTCTTTTCACTGACATTATCATTTTTTTTTCTTTTGATTAAATAATAATGATGTTTTTTCTATCAGGTGTCATACAAGGGCCGTTCAAGAAGTGATCGGATAAACTTACTTCTGGACAAAGGGCATTACGATGTAATAAAAAGTTTGAAAGGATTTTATGGAAGTAATTTCTATTGTGAGAGATGCGAAAAAGCATATGATCATCGAGAGAACCATTACTGCCCTAACGCTTGTTATGTTTGCAGGCGCGAGACGTGTACTTCTGGGGAGCCAAAGAGGTGCTGCGATTGTGGCAGATTATGCAAATCAGAGGATTGCTTTTTGTCACATAAGGCAGTGACAGGAAATGAAATCTATTCGATTTGTGAAAAGGTAATTTTATATTAACCATTGTTAATTTTTCAATATTAATCTTATTAATGCACTGTTTTTTATTGTAATGACCATGAAAAAATCCTCTCTTGCAGCTGTATCAATGCCCAACGTGTTGCAAAGTTATTCGAAGACGTGATTGCCCCCGAGAAGAGCATCAATGTGGAACTTCAAAATGCCCCTCATGCAAGAAATTTGTTGTGATGGAAGAACATTTCTGCTATTTGAAAACAGTCAAGCCCAAGAAACCGTCAAACCAGTTAATATTTTTTGATTTTGAAACGGACCAAGAAACGGGTGAACATGAGGTGAATTTTGCCGTCGCACAATATGCTGATGGTAGGGAAATGGTGTTTCGAGGATATTCGGCATGTGCAGATTTTTGTGCATGGCTGTTCACTCCGGAACATAAGGGATACACCGTTATAGCTCACAATATGAAAGGGTAAGACATTTCATTAGATTTAGTACACTTTGCAAATTTATATTTAAAAAATATTAATACTTATTTTCTTATATATATATATATATATTATTATTATTATTATTATTATTATTTTTTAGGTTTGACGGACAATTCATTATGGGGTGGTTGCTGGAACAAGGAACAGCTCCGGAAACGGTTCCAAACGGGTCGAAACTCATGATGATTTTACATTCAACCCTAAAAATTAGAATCATCGACTCTTTCAACTTTTTGCCAATGGCACTTTCCAAAATTCCCGCAAGTTTTGGTTTGGATGAGTTGGTGAAGGGGTATTTCCCCCATTTGTTGAACACACGTGCCAACCAAGAATATATTGGATCACTTCCAGATGTAAAATATTATAGTCCTGATACCATGTCTGCTGGAGCAAGAGAAAAGTTTTTAGCATGGCACGCGGAACATAAATCGGACTTGTTTGATTTCCAAAAAGAAATGGAAATATATTGCAGGTATGTATGTGTACTTTTTTTTTTTTTTTTAAACCCACTACAATCAACATTATACTTATCTTTTTTCTTTTTTTTTTTTTCGTTTTTTTAGGTCTGACGTGGACATTTTGAGAAGAAGTTGCTTACTTTTTCAGAGTGAGTTTTATGAAATAACTGGCGTAGACCCCTATTGGTAAGTTTTTCCCCCTCTATACGTATTGATTATTGTATTTCATTTTCTTGCATTATAGTATTTTTTTCTTTTTCCAGTTACGTTACCATTGCCTCGGCATGTATGGCCGTGTACAGGAGTACACACATCATAGATAATACTATTGCCATGGTGCCAAATGGAGGATATGTGAGCAATGTAAAATATAGTGTGGATGCAATACGGTGGCTGGAATTTCTCGCTACTTCTTCCGGGAAACGTATTGAACATGCACTAAATGGCAGAGGTGAAAAAAGAATACGTGGAATATCGGTGGATGGATTTTGTGAAGAAACGCGCACCATTTACCAGTATCATGTAAGTTTTATTAATGTCTTTTTCCATTGTTTATTTTTTATTATTAATCTGGTATTTATAATATGCGATATTTATTTCAGGGGTGTTTCTACCACGGATGTGACACCTGCTATGATGGAGATGCGCTGAACCCCCTGAAGAATGAAACCATGTCTCAATTGAGGATAAAGACGGCTGAAACGACTGCACAACTACGTGCCCTGGGGTACACAGTCAACGAAATGTGGGAACACGAATTCACTGTTATGAAGAAAACCAATCGTGAACTTCAACAGTTTTTGAGTTCTCACAGGTTGACTGACAGGTTAAATCCAAGGGATGCATTTTTTGGAGGAAGAACTAATGCATTAAGTTTGTTTTATGAAGGCTCTGCGAAATATGTGGATTTCACGTCATTATATCCATGGGTAATATTTGTTTCTAAAATTTTAAAAATTAATGATTAGTATCCGTTAAGAATGTTTCCTATTTCTAACGTTTCCTTATTTTCAGGTCAATAAGTACTGCCAATACCCCGTTGGACATCCAGTAATAATTACGGAAAACTTTGAACCACTGGAAAAGTACTTTGGCATTGTGAAATGCAAAGTACTTCCTCCCAAGGGTCTTTTTCTCCCTGTACTCCCATACAGATGCCAGGGAAAACTTATGTTCCCCCTATGCTTAGTATGCGCTGAGAATAAACAGCAAACACCTTGTAATCATACAGACAGTGAAAGGGCCATCACTGGAACATGGGTCACAGAGGAAATGAAGTTAGCTGTGAGCAAAGGATATAAAGTCATACACGTAAGTTGATATCCCTATTGTTTCATTTTATTCTGCTTATTTTGATTATGTTCATAATTGTTTTCGTTTTATTTTTGCAGATGTATGAAGTGTATCACTTCGCTCAGCAGTCCAATGTTCTGTTTAGATCTTACATTGATTTATTCCTAAAAATCAAACAAGAAAGCAGCGGATGGCCTTCGGAATGTATTTCTAATGAGGCCAAGAATCAATACATTCAAGATTACGAAGGTAAAGAGGGTGTCAAGCTAGACCCACGAAAAATCGAGAAAAATCCAGGTCGCCGACAAGTCGCAAAACTAGCGTTAAACAGTTTCTGGGGACGGTAAGTTTTTGAACCTATAGTGCATAGTTTTCTTCTTTAAATAATGATTTATTTTTTTTTAATTGTATTTACACTTTTTTTCTTTTTTTGCAGCTGGGGTATGAATATTAATAAAGGCCAAATCCAATATGTAAATTCGCTGGCGAACTTCAATAAAACTCTAAATGACACTACTAAATGCGTAAGTATTTTTTATATATTATATTTTTCAAAACCATATTAATTTTTTTTTTTGGTAACTTTATTTTTTATTTCCAGATCAAGGACGTCTATTTTCCTTCTGCCGAAGTGGCTGCCATTCATTGGGAAAGCAAGCAGGAATTTGTCTCCCAAGATTCGTCCACAAACATATTTTTAGCCGCATTTACGACAGCTTGGGCACGCCTCAAATTATATGGGGAGATGGATAAGCTCGGTAGGTCCGTTTTATATCATGATACAGATAGTATCATTTATGCGTCCAACGGGCAGAACGACCCGCCTCTAGGAAATTTCTTGGGGGATTTTACAGATGAATTGGATGGTGACACTATAATGACATTTGTATCTGGTAAGTAATTGCTTTTTTTTTTTCCCTCCAAATTTATTACTTCGTTTCCATAACGAAATTATTTTTTCTTTTACACAGGAGGCCCAAAAAATTACGCATACGCAAAAGCTGGAGGGGACACTTGTTGCAAAGTAAGAGGGTTTACCCTTAACTTTCGTAACTGCCAAAAACTCAATTTCGAATCCATGAAGACCCTCGTTCGGAATATGGATAATCAGAGCATTCCTATTACCAATCCAAGCAAGATCACAAGGGATGCTAAGCGACGTAAAGTTATCAACAAACCAGAAACAAAACTGTATCGGTTGGTATACGACAAACGCGTCATTCAACCTGATTTCACCACATTGCCCTATGGATATTAACAGCATTAGAAAACAAGAAAATAACGGAGGGGAAGAAAAAAAAAGAAACGGTTCTTTTCAGAACCAAAAAAAAAAAAAGGCCCTTTTCAGGGCCACCCAAATTTACATGAAATGGAATGCTTCTATTGCAATTTTTTTGTTGTTGAAAAATCAAAGGTTCTCTCCAGAGCTATAAAAAACAAAGGCCCTTTTTAGGGCCAAACTTTTTTTTTTTCAGGAGGAAAATGAATCCCTATACAAGGTAGTATATTTTTCTTTGTTCTTTCCTGTACACGGCCATACATGCCGAGGCAATGGTAACGTAACTGGAAAAAGAAAAAAAAAATACTATAATGCAAGAAAATGAAATACAATAATCAATACGTATAGAGGGGGAAAAACTTACCAATAGGGGTCTACGCCAGTTATTTCATAAAACTCACTCTGAAAAAGTAAGCAACTTCTTCTCAAAATGTCCACGTCAGACCTAAAAAACGAAAAAAAGAAAAAAGATAAGTATAATGTTGATTGTAGTGGGTTAAAAAAAAAAAAAGTACACATACATACCTGCAATATATTTCCATTTCTTTTTGGAAATCAAACAAGTCCAATTTATGCTCCGCGTGCCATGCTAAAAACTTTTCTCTTGCTCCAGCAGACATGGTATCAGGACTATAATATTTTACATCTGGAAGTGATCCAATATATCCTTGGTTGGCACGTGTGTTCAACAAATGGGGGAAATACCCCTTCACCAACTCATCCAAGCCAAAACTTGCGGGAATTTTGGAAAGTGCCATTGGCAAAAAGTTGAAAGAGTCGATGATTCTAATTTTTAGGGTTGAATGTAAAATCATCATGAGTTTCGACCCGTTTGGAACCGTTTCCGGAGCTGTTCCTTGTTCCAACAGCCACCCCATAATGAATTGTCCGTCAAACCTAAAAATAATAATAATATATATATCTATATATAAGAAAATAAGTATTAATATTTTTTAAATATAAAGTTGCAAAGTGTACTAAATCTAATGAAATGTCTTACCCTTTCATATTGTGAGCTATAACGGTGTATCCCTTATGTTCCGGAGTGAACAGCCATGCACAAAAATCTGCGCATGCCGAATACCCTCGAAACACCATTTCCCTACCATCAGCATATTGTGCGACGGCAAAATTCACCTCATGTTCACCCGTTTCTTGGTCCGTTTCAAAATCAAAAAATATTAACTGGTTTGACGGTTTCTTGGGCTTGACTGTTTTCAAATAGCAGAAATGTTCTTCCATCACAACAAATTTCTTGCATGAGGGGCATTTTGAAGTTCCACATTGATGCTCTTCTCGGGGGCAATCGCGTCTTCGAATAACTTTGCAACACGTTGGGCATTGATACAGCTGCAAGAGAGGATTTTTTCATGGTCATTACAATAAAAAACAGTGCATTAATAAGATTAATATTGAAAAATTAACAATGGTTAATATAAAATTACCTTTTCACAAATCGAATAGATTTCATTTCCTGTCACTGCCTTATGTGACAAAAAGCAATCCTCTGATTTGCATAATCTGCCACAATCGCAGCACCTCTTTGGCTCCCCAGAAGTACACGTCTCGCGCCTGCAAATATGACAAGCGTTAGGACAGTAATGGTTCTCTCGATGATCATATGCTTTTTCGCATCTCTCACAATAGAAATTACTTCCATAAAATCCTTTCAAACTTTTTATTACATCGTAATGCCCTTTGTCCAGAAGTAAGTTTATCCGATCACTTCTTGAACGGCCCTTGTATGACACCTGATAGAAAAACATCATTATTATTTAATCAAAAGAAAAAAAAATGATAATGTCAGTGAAAAGAAAAAAAAAGAAAAAATCAACTTACCTTGTTCAGGTTATCCGAAGAAATCACAACTATTTGAAGATTTAAATGATCTTCAAATTTTGCAATCTCTGTATATGTGCATGGACCTAGAGGTACCCCTGCTGCAGCGTGCAAATCTCGAGCCCTGTTCAGTAATGCTGGACGACGTCGATCCTTCAACGCGTTGATTGCCCTCTGATCGTTGTGTGCATGTGCGATCGCATACACAATGGCCTTGGCGCAACACAGGCCCTGATCATCTGTCGGGATTTTAAGAATCGAACGCTTAAGGAGTCGGTCTACTTCAATGTTGATAATTTTACGATTGCGCCCGGCCCCCACTTCTCGACGTATCGTGATCACATCTGCAGAAAAGCCGGAATCCAGGGCAATTTGGTCTTTCGACTGCAAAACCTTTAAAACTGCAGCCATGATTGTTTCCACTGTTAGCTCCGATACCTGCATCAACGTAGTGGAAATTGGCTTGTCCAAGCCATCAGCCTGTATACATATCCGTATGAGATCCGTTGGCTTCAGTCCTTCGTTTGTTCGACGAAGTAAGGATCTAAAGAGTTCCCTAACGGAACTCACTGCTGCAGCCATTGGCGTATTTTTTAGCTGCTCAGGCAACATATCCAAGTCGATGCGAGCTCTAAATGTCAACTGATTCGCCTTGTACTTTTCGTTCCACCTCCCTTGAAGTAATTCAATTCGTAAGGCATCCTCCATCTATATTTAAAAAAATAATAATAACAATAACACGTTACTCAAAATAGTTAAAAATAAAATTCCACACTGCATTTGTAAAAAGAAAAAAAAAAACTTAAAGTTTACTTACGTCTTGGACATTATCTGTTTCTCTTTCACCAAGCGAGGGTTCAGAATGAGAAGGACCAGGGAGATTCTATAAGAGATTATAAAGTCATGAAAAAAGGCGCATTTTTCTAAATACAGTAAATTAGTTTCAAAATAATAATTAAAAAGAGGACTTACATCAAAACCTGAGCCAATTTGACTATGCAATTTAAGGGCATGGAACACTTCTGATGCTTCAGCAAAAGACTGAGTACCTTCTCCAATAACCTAAAATAAAATATCATAACATACATTAACTCCGTTAAATTTTAAAACAATAATAATAAAGTTCAAATAAATATAATTTCTTACATTTTCATCATCCATTTCGAGAAACTCTTGAGTCAACTCTCCTATAAACTGTAAAATAGAAATAAGTTGTAAACAAAAAAGAACAAACTCTATAAAGTTTAAATTCTACAGCTAAAAAAATGTGTAAAAATAAATGCATAAATAATTAAAAGACATTATTAAATACTTACATCGTCGTCCGAATCCCTTAAATCTTCTACATCCTGCAAAGAGAAGATAAAAATTAATAAACTCGTCTGAATATCCTTATAGCTAGAATAAAATGAATAAGACAAACTTTACTTACATTATTAGAAGATTCATCCAGTGGCCTCTTGTTTCCTAAAGGCATATTGAACCTATAACTACGAAGGTCCAGAAGAAGGCAACAAAACTGTTGCTGAAAAATTCATAAACTGAGATAACCAACTGCGAGCAATGGTATTTATGTGGTCTAAACCACTACGTATGCGATGTCGTCAACATGAAACTCACCAATCGCACAATCGGGATCGGCATGACATCAGGAAGAAACAATCGCTTGCAGCGCCCTCCTACACAGTCATACTGCACAGGGATTTGTTCATTCTTGTCTGAACTCATTGCTTACGTGTTCAAATCATTGCATGAACAGTAATGCGGAAACCTAGATGAAAGGAAAATATGTTGAGTCATTCTCAACATGTTTGTGCAAATCTGGGAGCGACTTAAAAATATAGTACTAGTTTTTGATTCGCATAGATAAAAAATATAATTGAAAAAGAGCATTCACTTATACACTTATTTTGTTCAATAAGCTGTAATGCTAATGATTTTTTTGATATTTTTAAACAAATCACTGTTAATTTAAATATGTTTTTGTACTTAGTTTTTTTCCCCATTTTTTTTCCCATAAAATGCTTTTGTAAAATTACTGTTGAGAAACACAATGAAAACACAATTATTCTAAGCAATGACATTTTATTTGGAAATTAATTATTTACAGAAATATTTATTTTTTTCATTTACAGGTTTGTTCCATACATAAATTCAATTACAATTAAAATATTCAAATGCATCTGCAGGACATAGCTTCTCTCGAGCTGATCTTAGGATTTTACTTAAACTTACATCTTTTAAAAATGGTTCAGTTGCGTACATTGCAGGTTTCAAGTTCAAAAAACGTTGTTCATCCCATAACTTTTCTCGAAAATGTTGAGCTATCTCCTCTATTTCCATCGTAAGTGCTAGAGCGTTAAAATCTTCCACTCTATTAGCCCAGGTTTCTTCAGCCAGAACTTCAGGTTGCTTCAAACCTTTTTCTATCATCGTTTCGCATACGATGGACTCTAGCACATTGGAAAGGTACAGTGTACCTAAACTGCTATCTAGAGAATCAGGTAGAGGGTTCTTGGGCACAGGTGTTTCCGCAATAGAAACATAAACGGAAAAAAAATCCATTTCTTTGAACCGATGGTCAAGAAGATTATTTGCGATAGGATTGTACTGTTGCATCATTTCAACCCATTGCTCGGCAGACAGTGTAAGAGATCGGGGGGTCGATTTATCCGTTTCTGGTAGACGGGTAAGCTTAAATTTCGCGAAATCAGTGCTCTCGATGGTCAGTTCATGTTCAAACAGCGTATGCAGTTCCCTCTCTGTTTTAGGCACGACCTTTCTTCCAAGAATGTCAGGCACCCACCAGGGACGCAGAGTTATGCCCTCAGTCGTAGGGTAAAACTTCTCCCCATATTTCTTAAACTTTCTCACATGAAGACTTACGCTTGATTTAAACGTAGCTGCGTACACGAAAACATTATCTCCGATGGGAAACATTCCGTCTGGTACATTCTTCTCCGTAAAGGGTATTTCACTTTTTGAAGATTTAGCTGCTCTCTCCGGCGATTCACATTTTCTTTTCTGGCTGTTGCAGGAGTTCATTGTGAAAACGTTATAGGTCCGAATTCAAACGCTGTGCCAAGCCAACTGAAGTCTCGTTTGAACTAGAGGTCTTATATGTTTGCTGAAATGATTGCTAATTGGTCAAGTTCTTCTGTGACGTATAACTATTTTGATGACGTATGAATAACTGCGTAAACATGATCAAACAAGTCAAGACGTCATTAAACTTGGTTTTAGCAGCAAGTGTTTGATAAATAACATAAATCTCACGAAGTCACCATAGCATGATCGGTATAGCGCTTGCCAGTCATGCTATGGTTCCTTCATGCAACTCTGAGATCGCGGGTTCGAATCCCACTAAAATATTTTCATTTTTATTTAAAATTATATATCTACAAATAAAAGATTCATTTTTATGCACTCCGATAGATGGCGCCACTATTTTCTAATAAAAAATTTGCTTAGATAAATATCCACTAAGACAGTTAATCTCTGATAGCTTTCTTTGCTGCCTACAGTCACCGATAGATGGCGCCACTATTTTTTCTCTTACAATTTCAATTCTTAAAATTTCCTCTATAATGCCCAAAAGTCACCGACAGATGGCGCCACTATTTTTTTCTCCAGCATCTTAAAGTTCCCCCAAGCTTCCTTTATTGTTTATGAACGCGACTACTAAAATTACGCTCTTATAGTTTTATTGTCCATCATAAGTCCGGCCTAGTCCGGTCTAGTGGTTAGAGCACTCGCGTTCGGAGCGAAAGGTCCGGGGTTCAAACCCCACGCATGGGAACAGAATTTTAGAATATTACCCTCACAAATATTATTTCAGTAAGAATAAATTAAATAAAGTAATTAAACGAAAAATTAAGTAAGTCAAGATCAGACATGAATTAACGCGTCAATACAAGATGGCGGAGAAATCACGTGATCATCCAAGATGGCGGCTCAATAAATTAATTAGTTAAAAATAAGATAATTAAGATCCAAAATGGCGTCGAAACCCTCGTGCAAGATTCCAAGATGGCGTCGGAACCCTCGTGCAAGGTTATAAGAAATCACGTGACGTCATTGATGACGTCATCCAAAAAACCCTCGTGCAAGGTTATGAATCCAAGATGGCGGCGGAGCGACCACGCCCACTGTTGAGTTGTTCCCCTCCTTCTGCCTACTATATACCTGCGCTTACTACTGCCGTTATTTAATACTAATATTATCTATGAGGGGAGTTAGGAGAGGCAATTGTTCCTTTCCTGTCTTTAAGAAAGTGCCAGATGTATTTTCGTTATTTTTTTTTAATACAGCGTATATAAACATTTGTCAACAATAGGGAAGGTATTGGTGGGTACCACAACTCCGGTATACCGTTTTAAAAAAGTGGCTCGCCCCTTTGAAGTAGCGTCGAGTATACGCATCTTCCCTCAACATTCATTTGGCATTTCCTTGCTCAGTAATACATGAGAAACTAACTATTTTTACTTATTTTGACAATAAAAAGAACACAAAACATATTGCGCAGCGTGATTACAAATCGATCTCAATCCCTCCCAATAATACTAAAACGGTAGTGAGTATAAAGAACAAAAAAATGCACTATATAGTTTAGAAGTGAGAGCACTTCGAGAAAGTACCGTAAATCAGGGTTACTTGGACCCTAGGGGGTTACTTGAGCCCACTACAATAAAATGATAAAATCTAGGTTTGGTACCTACTAGTTGAAGACTTGCACGTAGTTCCTCGTTTCTCCACTAGGTAGAAGCCCTCTGCAGTCTCTAACGCTAGTACCAAACCCAGATTTTATCATTTTACTGTGGGCTCAAGTAGCCCTCTTGTGGGTCCAAGTAACCCTGATTTACGGTACATATAAAATAGAAAAATTTCCAAAATACGAAATCGAAACTCACTAAAAAATATTTATTTATCAATTTTTTTTTTTGAACCAGAAAAATTGTTACCAACAAAGGAGTTATTTTCTGTCATCATAAAATTGCATTCCAAAAATCTGCATCCGAAATATTTTTAATAAAAACTCGAAGATTTTTAAAATCGTAGAATGATATTTCCGAAGTATAGTATGTAATTGATAGGTTGAAGTGTGAAAATAAAACGGCTGGAAAGAAGTGGAGACAAAAGGTTTGTTTCTATCTCCTTTAAGTGGGTAAGACTGGCCGATTTTAGATCAGCCTATTATACAGACTCCAGACTCCATATAACTAAATTATATCCAGCCAGATAGATTTAAGCTAACATCAGTGTATCCAACCGAAATCTACCAAAGCAAAGTTGCACATTTTGTATGGTTTGTCTTGTAGCGTGAGGACGCAGTTTGCACTGCTCGAGGTGTCTGTCAAATTTTCATTTTTTAATCTGTTTGGACTTGATCAAAAAAAAAAAAAATAATAATAATAATAATAATCGGTCAAAATGCCACCCCCTTGGTTGCTGCGCCCGTGGAAAGAGCCACTCCTGCCAACCCCTAGCTACGCCACTGGTTGCATACTAAATATAATCGTGGTTGCAAAGTCCTCCAGGCGCAAGAAGGCTCCTGTGGGTGCCTTCTTTTAAAAGCAACGGTGCTTCTGTCCAAATTATTTTTGGCAATAGAAAAGTTCGAAGCAATAATTTCCCTTCTTTCCTATAATGTTTGTTGACTCTGCTACAACAGCTGCTATTTTTTTGTTTGAATATAATACTACATTTGCGA
>JAXGGA010003970.1:0-94610 GCA_038373865.1 Uloborus plumipes | reverse complement strand
AAAAAACAATTAAAGAACTTTTTACAAATTTAAAAGGGGAAAACCTCAAACAGCTGAAGAAACCGTTTTAAATAATTTGAAAAACTAAATTTACTGATTCTTCTAATGTTAACTTTCAATGATACTTACCTGCTTGCCAAAGTCATGTTGTATATGAAAAATAATGCCAGAATTCTCAACGCTCCTAAATACCTGGTAAGAAAATCAAAAAGACTCTTACAAGATAAAGGTATCCCTGAATAGCCCTAATCAAAAACCAAGAAAAAGTCTTCCTCCTAACATTGCAGAAACCATAAGTGTTCTGTGAAAATGATGAAATTAGCAGAATATTACCAGGAATGAAAGATAGTATATCTATTCGAACAAAAAAGGGGGATATAAAAACATTCAAACGGTTGATTCTCTAACTTATGGACGCTTATGAAGATTATAAGATCTATGAGAGAGAGATATATAGATCTTATAAAGATAAATATTACAATTTTAAGATACTTTTGTGCAAATTGCTGAACTGAGACCAAAGTATTGTATACTTGCATGTCAGAGTGGAACTCACACGATTTGTGTATGCACCACCCACCAAAACGTAAAGCTATTGATAGAGAATGGGGGGGGGGGGGCATCCCTGGAATAGGTAAATTTTAACCTATTTCCATTTAAATGAGTACGGTTTTTGCTGTTCATGGTAGGAATTTACATTAAGTCAATAGCCGTGGACCCCCCTGTTTCCCCGGAAAAATACAAAATGAAAGACATGACAACAGGTAAATAGATAAATAAATGATGAAAAGGGGGGGGGGCTACCTCTGGAATAGGGAAATCAACCTGTTTTCATTTAAATTGGTATAATTTTTGCTATTTTTGGGCGTATTTACATTGTCTGTAGTCATTGCACCCCCCCCCCCCCATTCCCCTAGAAAAATTCAGAAGAAAAGACGTGACAACAGAAACTCTAAGAATCAGCTACTTGAAATTTAACTAGCTAATCAAACTGAAACCATTTCATCCCTTAAATATATATATATTTTTTAGTGCTAAAACCATGCTATATTATGCTAAATTGTGCTGTAGATCCATTACTGCTTTATTCAATGATTTTTTTCAACATGAACCCATTGTAAGCCCATCTTGAAACTTTTACAGCCATTTGAGTAGTGTATAAGCATCTACTTATATTAAAAACTGAGTATCTTTCTAACTATCTTTCTTTCTATGTCACGCTTCTTTCTCCTGAACGCCAATGACCTGAAAGTCGAACCAGGTACCGATAGATAGGTAATTTTTCAGGCTTCATTAGTTTCAATTGATATAATTATACGATTTTAATTAGCGAAGATATCAATTAATAAGTAGTCAAGTTTAAAGCGATTAAGCCTAATAAATGATTAAATATGAAATCCATTCTTGCAAACCGTCGTTGCCATGAAACAGTAATAACAATAACAATGATAATGAGAGTTTTGAATGAAGGCTTAACTAAATCAAACACGAAACTCATAAGCGGGCCACTTACGTAGAATTTTTATCGCTAGCTACTGGTAATATTTTGAAACATTCATTTGTTGAAGAGCCATCTACTTATATTAAAAACTGAGTATCTATGTCTGCTTTTGTCCTTTGAGCGAGCTGAACTTACTGAAACTTTCCTCACCATATGGACCTTATTCATGTGACGTCATTGCGGGTATTGACCGAGCCTAGCAGACGAAATTTAAGATTTGGAACCAATCAAGATTGTGGAAACTGGATGTAAATACCCGCAAACGAAGACCGTTGCCAAACCGTGAATAAGGTCCATTGAAGACGCGAAGCATCTCAATAATTCGAATGTTGTTTTTTTTTTATATAGGAAAAAAATGAAGGCGTGAAGCGCCTGTTAGCGAGCCGCCTTGGCGGGGAGTAGTTTCTTGAAATTTTCCTCACTACTTTCAGGGCACGAAGTGCCCGTGCAACGTCGGGCCACGTGCGTGGTATGTCTTGAAATCGAATGAACATTAAATTATATCAAATAATATAACTTCAGAATGAGGTAAAGGTTAGAGAAGGGGGACGTTATGCATCAACATGCCGCAGGAAGCTAATCTAGCTGCCCTGGCAGCTAGTTTTTATAAAAAAATTTGAAAAAAATTGAGGCGGCCCATTTTGAGAAATTTAAATTTTAAATTTTAATTCAAATTTAATTGAAAGAAATTCTTTTTAGACCGAATCATGTTGTATATCATTCAAAAGGCCCTTAAAAATGCTGTCAAGTGGCACTTGTTTCAGGTCTCTATCTCAATTAGAAAAAATTTTAGGTCATTTTGAAAATTGTGTCTTTCACGTGTTTTGACCCCTTTTTGTTACTTTTACAGCGCTGTATCTTCAAAACCCCTTCGTATTTTTCAAAAAAAATTTTAGATTTTAACATGTCTATATGAACACTACCTCTGTACCAAATTTCATCAAAATCTAAGGGGGTGAGGTAAAATTTTGTCAAAAATTGTGTTGATTTGACGTGGAATGACCCAGCCAATTTAATTGATTTTTCTATTTCTCAAAATAATGAACAATTTCTGAGAGATATGTTGGGGGAACTTTTTTCACTGCGGTACCAGCCTTTCCAAACAAATTAAAAATTTGTATTTCATATTACAACGTGACAGCGGCTCTCGCTTATGACATTTTGAATTGTTAGCGATATCGCAATAACGCCGCCGCAAGACGACAAATATCAAACTTTGACAACGCGGCGAATTTTCAAATATTAGCTCAGGCCACAAGTTTAGCACATCCTGACCCCAAAGCCTATTTAAAACGCTTTAAACAGATGTCAGTGATGCAGCAGTTGGAGCTTCGCTAAATCAAGTAAAGAAAATTGACAAACAAAGTATCGAACCTCTGGCATTTATCTCATCAAAGTTATCTCCACCACGACGAAAATGGTCCGCTTACGATCGGGAACCGTATGCCATTCGTGTTGCTATTAAGCAGTTTAGACACATGCTCGAAGGCCGTCCACTCCGATTCGCTATTCAACAAAAGTCTGATAAGTGCTCGCCAAACCAACTGCGACATTTCGATTATATTGGCCAATTTACGACGGATATTGTTGACGGACAATTCGTCGAAGGTTCCGACAATATACCGGCCGATACACCATCGAGAGTCGAGGCATCGGAGTTCCCGACTACTTCCAGGGGTCTGGCCAGAGGAAATTCGGGTCCGTTAACGGATCCTTCACAAAAATACGATCAAGCAAAACGGACCCTTCACAAAAATACTATCGAGCAAAACGGACTCTTCACAAAAATACGATCAAGCAAAACGGACCCTTCACAAAATGCTGATCAAACAAACGTACATTTCACACATTATTTATTCAAAAAGCAAATCTGAAAACAAAACAATGCATAGCATATTTCTGCGTTTAAGCCCATAACTTTTGAGCCTTTTCTGAAGTAAAAGAAGGGAATCGCTTCTGCGACAACTTTGCGAACAAAAAAAAAGTCGGCACTTCCTGCCTGTCCCTGCGATGCTCCGGCAAGCAAAAAATCTTCATTGTAAAATGCAGCACTTTTTGTTGGTTTCTTTTAAAGAAATTAACAACTTAAAAAAGGTAGTTGTTTTGCTTTAATGGTTCTGCTTGTTTGTTTTATCTTATGCAAATCAAAGTGGCTTGCTGCGATGTTGCTGTTATAGATTTCTCTGCAAGTGCAGAGTAAGGATTTTTCTCCCTGCTATGGACTTAAACATAAAGGAAATAAAAAAAAAAAAAGCAATTATCGGCGAAATGAACTTAGAACTGCAAACACATAGCTAGGGTTGGAGAAAAAATGGGATTGCTTCTTGGTAGAGCGATCAGCTATTTAAAATTAAAATTATTTCCATCTGACGTCTTTGGTGCGATGTTTGACCTTATTTTGGCAGAAAATTATCTGTTTTTTTTATTTCATTTATTTATTTATTTTTTTTTTAATGCTTACAAGGGTGGTGTTTTAGTTATATTCAAGAATTAATGCATTTTTGCGTCTGTTAATATTAGAAGCCTGGTATTGTTTGTTTTGCTATGTTTCCCTATCGTATTTTTTCTCCGGATTTTTGGCGAATATGTCGGTGATTATTAATGACATTCATCATATAAACCTGATGAAATGTAGCTCTAAAATTTTTGACTTTAATAAAATAAATTATTAAAAACCGTTTTTATATTTCTGATGCTTTCATTTTGAAAAAAGCGATCTCTGCATCCGATATGAAAATCGAATTTTACTTACTTTTCAAGCTAATTACTCTTTTTTAGGAGGCAAATAAATGAAAATTCGCTTTATTTTTTGCTCAGATCATTATTTTAAATTTTTTAAAGCAAAATTAACTGTTCTTTTATGAGTCTAAATGTGTTAAACGATCGTTCCATTTTATTTTTGCATTAGTTGTGTTAACAGACAACAATAATATGTTTACCATAGACCTTTAAAATGCAATTATAAAAAAAAAATTCACCAAAAAAAATTTTTTATAGTCCGTTTTTATGCTTTTCATGTCACTTGAATGATCACTTTGAAAACTGCAATCTCTTTGCATCCGCTACAGGAATCGGACTTTTCGCATTTTTGATGTTTAATACGCTTTTTTAAGAGGAAAATAAATGAAATTTATTTTTACTTTTTATTAAATTCAAAAAAAAAAAAAAAAACTTTTTTTTGGCTTTTTTTTTTTTTTTTTCAAAATTGTTTTTTCACAAAATTATTTGATTTTTCACAAAATTATTTCGTTTTTCACAAAAAACGGACCCTGTGAAAAATCCTGGACAGACCCCTGACTTCAGATCACGCGGCTGTAGCTAAAGCTCAAAAGTTTTGATACAGAGCTGCAGGACTGGATGAAGTCGAACGCGACTTTGAAATTTTGAAAAAATGTTGCCAGCAGGAACTAAAGTTCAACTTTTTTGTGACACTTGTACTAGAAATGCTCGTCCGTACCTCCCCTCGGAGTTTCGTAAAATAGCTTTCGACGTCCTCCGTGATTCGGCTCGAGCCCGCTTCGAAGAGAGTGCCGAACAGTTAACGTCTCGTTTCTGTCAGTCTTAAAATCGGGGATGAAAATCTTCCACGGATCCGCGATGTTCCGCTTCTTGTATTTTTTCTTTTCTTCCGCGATCTGAAATTTACTGTTGGAAAAAAAGTTAGGAAAAAAATTAAATAAAGCTTCAAATAAGTTGATTTAAAGTAGTAGAGGTTGAAATGACTTCCAACTTCCAAAATAATGGAAATATTTTTCGGATGCGGCCGGATCGAAACCTCGAGAATGGTATGCGATTATCGGCAAACTATGCTTTCTATTTTGGCATGTTGCCAAAAATGTAAGTTTCCGTCGTAGGGAGTAGAAATTAAGAAAATTCAGTTAAAAATATCAGAATAAGTGCTAAAATTATTTTGATCTTAATCATTTATCAAAACAACTGAAATTCATATAATATTAGAAAATTCATTTCTTGAAGACCACATATCTAATTCATCTAAAATTGTCCCATCAGTCCCCCTTTTTTTTCTCGGTTTCTACGATGTCGTGGACGACTCATAAAGATATCGGGAACGTGCAATTGAGAGGTTTTAAAAATAGCTAAAAATGCCTTCAATCTGCTGATTTTACTCAAGATTTCACTCTGCAAATGAAGAAGAAATCTCGCATGAATTTAATTCATTATAATATTTTTTAAAAAATCTATCCAAATACTAAATCTAGCAATTTTCCCTCTTTTTTGATTTTGAGCTGTTTTCATCCCTGTAAAATTTGAATTGTTCGGTTCTCGAACTCGCCCTACGTCGAATTGAATGAAAATAAAGTGTAAGTGTAGACCTTCACTTTCCCCAGGTATCTTACGCGACGTCTCCGAGCGCTTTCGAACCGGTGCCGAGCAGGTTGTGTTGCGAAAGTGTTGAGTTACGACTCAGAGCTGTGTCGTATCGAGACCAGTCGGTGCCGTGCTATTATATCATCTACCTGGCCAGAGGTATATTCAATATCAATTTAAAATTTAATAATGTCGATTTAAAATATTTAATAAAACTGCTTTTTTCCAAATTTGTGAAATAGTTCGTTTTTAGGAGGTCACGGTGACCTCTTGTCAGGGCTTCCTTGATTCTATGAAAAGTAAAAGCAGTAAGCAGTCAGTAGTTTGGTACACAATGTATGAATGGAGGATCATATTAAAATGACACAGGTCTGCGATGAAAAAATGGTTCCACATTGAACTATTGGTTTAAACAGTATTTTATGTTCTGATTACGGAAAAAATTCTATCACCCTCGGATGAGTCGCGAATTTCACCTGAAATTTGCTTATTTCTAGGGTTTTCAGGTTAAAAATGGGCAAGATTTTTCAATATTATAATCTATATGAGTGTTAAATTTAGTCTGCATAATAGAGCTTGCATGGTGAACATATTATTAAACAATGTGAGCACGTTACTTGCAAAAAAAATATATATATATTTATTTGAATAAGACAATAAATCTAAACTGGGAAAATCCATTTCCAACTAAAACAAGACCAGTTCTCCCGCAGTTTGTTTCGTACCCATTCTTAATGTCCATTAGGCTTTAGTATGAAGAATAGTGAGCCATGACCTTGATTGCAATCAGTGACTCAGTGTGGAGTTATAGCCACTGTGGTATACATATCCGTGTTGTGCTCTTTTGAAAATATGGCAACTAGAGGTTGTCAACTCTCCCAACTGTTTCTGCTATATTAGTGGGTCTTAAAGGTCAAGAAGCAACAAAGGAACATTTCCAATTTTGTTAAGAAGGTGTATTTTGCATAATGTGGTGTTAAACTAAGGGTCCAAGATAAATCTTGGACTCCCCGTATAGTGTATTCTGTGTGTTTGGAAGAACTGAGACAAGTGTTTCAAGGTAAGAAGAAATCACTTCGTTTAGGATTACCCATGATTTGGAGGGAACCTGACAGTGATGACTGGAATTTTTGTTCTTTAGTGCAAGGTTTCAATTTGAAAAACAAAATATTGTTTATGCTCAAACAACATTCGTTCGGCTATTCGCCCTGTTCCTCGTGGACCTGACCTTGCCTAATTCCTTCTCAAAGACTTAAAATAACTTTGCAACACATGTCCATCACTTTTGTGCTCTTTTTAGCTAGGTTTGATTATTTTCCTGCTTTTACTTTGTGTTTTTAAAAAAAAAAAAATATCCTTTTTTTTGTACTTTTTTTTTCAAAAACTTCAACTTTATTTTGTAGGCAAGCCTTACGTGATCGAAGAAAACCAATGCCATTTTTGAAATCAGCGCAAAAAAGTACATAAAGATCAGTTAACTAAATGGAAACAATTTTTGAAAAGTGTATTTTTGCAGACCTGTGTTATTCTTGAAAACACCTGAATTTTTTCAAACCCTGGTTTCTTCCCGTGAAAGTTCACGGCATTCCTGTCCCTGCAATCGTGCATAATTCTGTACCTCAGAACCAGACTAACGTAAGTCCATTTTCGTCATTTTTCAGTAGAGGGGAAAAACGATGTATTCGACAATCGTTTTTCCCTTCTACCAAAAAATGACGAAAATGGACTTACGTTAGTCTGGTTCTGAGGTACAGAATTGAACCTCGTGTAGCTCCTCTCCATGGTGGTTTTTTTAGATGTTTTTAGAGAAAGTTTCTGAGCAGTAGGTTTTTTACCGAATGTCTCTTTCTGTTGAAATTGCAATTTGTTTTTCTGTACTTTTTTTTAAATCATTTCTTGTTTTTTTTTATTTTAACTAAAAGCAAATCTTGATTCGATATATGTGTAATGTATACAGTACATTCCCGATTATCCGTGAAATCGGGTATCACGGATAATCCAAAAGAAAACTTATAAATGGGTAAAGAAGATAAATAATTTCTTTTGCTTCAAAATAACACTTTTTTTCTCCCTGAAGAGTATGAACCCTGTTATTATACTGCGTAGAGATGGTTTTCTTACCGAAATGATTCTCCTGCAAGGGTGTTAAATAAAGAAGAAAAGTGTTGAGTGTTGTGTGTGTCTTTACAGAGAAGATGAGCTTTCGCGGTGATTCCGGACTGGGCAGTCTGGGTAAGATGGAAGATGCCAGGAAGTTTGACCAGGACAAAGGAGACTCCGACGACAGGAATTCCAGATTTGGTGAGAAATGTTTCCCTTTTTCTTCCTGCAAAATAATTGTTGCGCGTCTGACGCAACTTAGAAATGACTGTTCGAATCGGGATAAAAACGCTCTCATATCTAAATATTTGTAACATATTCCAGTATCATTATATAAAAAATTTATTGTGACTTAGAAATTACTCATTTTTATACTGTTCAAATTTATATTTCCAACATCTGGAAGAAATGAATTTTAAAATACTTGCAATTATTTATGTTTATCATTTATGCTGCCTTCTTTATCTTAAAATTTAGTTATAGACTGAGAACAAACTGCAAAGCACATATTACTTGTTCATGTAATATTTCTGATTTCTGAATAGAACTAAGTGCTTCCTTATTTCAAACAAATCATGTTTCAGAAAACAAAAATGTCATTGATTTTTAAAATTTTTGAAATTCATATGTTTTCTTTAATTTTAACCTTTTCGGCAATATATTTGAGCAATGAATGATGTATGATGTTTAGTCATCAAGGTGTAAAAAAATCAATGATTTTTTTTTAAAAATCAAAAAAATCGGATTTTTTTGATTTCAATCAGATTTTTTTGATTTAAATCGGATTTTTTTGATTTTTTTGAAAAAAATTAGAAACTTCAGTTATTAATTAATTTTTATTTATGAACAACTTACTTTTAAGTTTTTAAAAATACAAAAACACCTTTGAAGTAAAGCTTCAATAGTAAGAAACCCATAAAAAAGTGTTAGAAGCCAATCTGAAAATAATCCTGTCTTCGAGCTAGGATAAAAATCAAATGAGGCAAGAAGCTCAACCCGATCCTCACTTCATTTCAAAATTTGAGTGTTGAGGTATATTTACAAAGTTTATGACCTCCTTATTTGAAGCAAACCTTTAAACCCCCAAGTGCCTTTTTCAGCTTGGGGAATAAGAAAAAGTCACTTGGTTTGGTGAGTAGGGTGTGTGTTCATCGATTTTGAGTCTTAACTCTTGAATTTTGGCCACTGAAACAGGAGCATTTTCTTGCTGAAAAAGAACAGGGGGAAATTGATGAAATAAGTTTTTTTTGAGCTCCTCTTCTAGTCACTCTTCTGTTCGCTGTTTCTTTGATACATGTCCGTGGGTATGTCTCGAGTTCGTGGATTGGAAAATCCATTTGTCCATAGATAGCTCTTTGTGAATTAAAGTCTTGAATGGAAGGACTGTTCATGTGGGCCGTTAGAAGGTCCTTCAGTGTTGATGCTTCCATTGACGATCGAATATTCCTTTTGATTAAATTCACGTGACTAAAGCCACGTTCACGAGATGACGCAGAAGTTGGTAGAACTGCTACGATTTCAAACAAGTGGCTAAGGTGAGGAATTCTTTTGTGGTTTGCAAGTGCATTTTGAAGCAAATCCTCTGTCTTCAAGCCTTGTCCCAGCACTTGAAATTCGTACCATTCTTTAACTAGTGTCTTCAGATTTATTTCCCATCGATTTTCATTTTTAGAGAAAAGATGTTTTCGGAAGTGTTCGGCAAGAACAGTGATTTATGTTTCGCAGAAATTTTCCGAGTCTTTCGGCCATGTAAACGTATCCAACACCGAACAAGCTTTTTTCGGCTCAGTATCGTTATCTTCAACGAATCTTTCCTGCAGATAATCAATTCCGCCAGGGATACCCGAAATTGTGAAAAGTTCAAAATCAACGAAAAAGGAAGAGGGAATCGAGAGAACTTTTAAACTTTCCTTGAAAACCTGGCAAGTGTTGGAGTTTTACCTAAATAAAAAATCAATAGCCAATGGCGATGCTGCCGTGGTCCCATTTGTCGTGGAAAGTCGAGATTTTCGGCAAATAAATATTCACGACTCATGGGATCTGTCGTTTTGAAGTAAAACCAGGTCTCTCATTTAGGGGGGGGGTCAATTACCCCCCCCCCTGGCTTTGAGAAATCAATGTATTTACATATAAGTGGGCGTGGTTTTTGCTTTTTTCCGATGAAATTGCATTGTGTTTTCACCCTTTGCCCCCCCCCCCCCCTGGAAAAACTTGAGATGACGTCCCTGAGTAAAACGTACATTCTTGTCGAAAATTATTGATGAAGTTTAAAATGTACTATCATCAGCTTCTTTTTACGTGCAGCACTCGATTTTAAATACGACTCCATCTGTTTCTGCAAACCTTGTTAATATCTGCTTATTGTCTTACTGTCTAAAAAAAAACCCCTCGATTTCTATTTCTCTGATTTGACGGATTCTCTTCCCTTTCAGATCCTACCAGGGGTCGTCGCCCCCCATTTGTGGGGGGAAGGGGGAGGCGCCCCTCCCCCCCTGCCAGAGACGGCAAGCCCTTCGGAGACAGACAGAGGTGAGCATCATGAACACTGGTTAATTTTGGCCCACCTTAAAAGAAAAAGTTAAATTTTATGGTAACGACTCCTCGGGTATTTCGAGGGGTAGGAATCACTCGAAACTGCCGCCAATGCATAGTTTTTTTTTCAAAACTTCTATTTTAAGTTTTAAAGTGTTCATTCAAAAATATATTTATGAGGAATTTCTTAAATGTTAGATGAGATAGACATAAATAATTTAATAATTTATATGCACAGGATGGCTTTTGAGGCAAGCACCAAATTGACATCAAAAACAATAAACTTATTCAGTTTTTGATAAGATTAGAAATCTTTTTTTAATAGTAGTCAATTTTAGGCTATATTTGTTCACGGTAGAAGATCGGGAACTCCTACCGTAAATTTTGCGAAATTCAAGTCTTATAAATGTAATTTCTTTGTGGGAAAATTTTGGCGTTGAACTGTGAAAAATGCAACCGTACGCTATGTTTACTCTCATTGGGGGAGGCGATGGAGCTCCGTGATCGCCTCCGATGGCTCTCCTGTGGAAAATTTTCAATGTGGACTATTTAAAATAACGCCAGATTATGCAATGTTTATAAAGGGCAAAGGGACGGGTATAGATTTTCACCCGGACATTATTTTTCAAAATTTAAATAACTTTAAAATCTGTAGTAAACTTGTAACTCATTTTTACTGATTAACAAAAAGGAGAAGATGCAAATGCCCTGCGAAAAATTTCCGACTTTCGATTCCTAACTACGTGATTATAGGTTGTCTTTGGCGACATCGAAAGGAAGCCTTAACGTCGCCAAACTCATAAGGCAGGCGACTGTTCTCCAAAAAACTGGAAAATGTACATTTTTCAAAAAGTGACTTCAGGCTTCGTCTGGTAACGATGAAAGAAAGAGGGTGTCGGGTTCGGGCTTTCTACTAGAAATCTTTTTTAACTTTAAGGTAAAAAATGTCAAGTATTTTGAAAAATGGCATGTGCTTTTTTTTCCATAATGCCATGTAAAACGAAGCGTTAAGCAAACGTGTCAACGCTTGTCCGTGTTCGTGGAAACATGAGGAGGGAGTATCAGGAAGGACGAAAGGACATTTTCTGAAATTGAAGGGCCAAAAATGCATTTTAGGCTATCTTTGATGACGTCGGGAGTGGCGTTACAATTCAGGCACTAGAAAAATTTTGACATTGGAATTATAGAAACTTTTATTTTAGGCTATACATGGTGTGATCCGGATGGTGTGTGTGCTTTAAAGTGAGGGAGGCAGTTGAAGCTAAGTATGTGTGCTCTCCCTAGGAAAATTTTCCGTGATTTCAGGCTCTGTTTGGGGACGTTATGGGATGTAGAGGATCCTGGAGCTCTAAAAACGGGATGTGAGATTTAGGAGATTAAAAACACATTTCGAAGCAAATAGAATATTTTGAAATTTTCACCAGTTCTGGAGCAAAGTTTTGGGTTTGAATACTATCTCTGAGTTGAGGGCCATTGATGTCAGCAATTATTGAATGTAAGGATTTAATGAGTGTTGGGAGCTTTCATAGGGAAGCTCAATGTGAGCGGGGAATGTCGCTTCTCGGAACCGCTTCAGATTCGTAGGTCATCGTATTCCACATTTGACTTTTTTTATCTGAGATTTTATGATAAAAGTGTAAAAAGCTTGCAGTATACAAGGTAAATCTCTTCTTACACTAATCAGTGAACATAATGAATGTCGAGGCTCTCTTTAAAAAATTGGAGACTTGAATCCTCAATCTTTTCCCCTCCTATTTGCTGCCTTGAATGGCCAGCCAACGGTAATGTTTTAGGCTGCAGGTTCAAGTTCAGTGGCTGATTGACAGGCTTGAGGGCCGTCACAATGGGGGGCACACGAATCTACTTCATGAGCCGTTGGCTGAGCACTACTGCATTAATAGATTTTTAAAAAAATGACAAAAAAAAAAAAAAAAAAAACTCTTAAAGGGAATTAATTAAAAAAACAGAGAAAAAAAATTTCTAGATTTGCAGATTTGTTGAAACAACAAAAATATTAATGAGTTCAAAAAGGAAGATTATCTCTAGGTTTAGTGAAATAAGGTTTTAAAAAAGCTGTTGGAAAGCTGCTGTAGTTAAAACATGATGGAAATAACTGTTGCACAGAATTAATATCTGCAGCTGGTCCATTGGCAAAACTCGGATTTGCCAATCTTTGAAGGTGAAAATTTTGAAAACACAACTGCAAACTTCAGTGCCTTCTGGCGCAGGAAGGAGTGATATTTCTACTAATAATGAAGTTAAAGGTGGGTCTGTCTTTTCTTTCTTTCTGTCTGTCACGCGAGTAGCGCCAAAACCGTTCGGTCGATTTTCATAAAGTTTGGCACGAAATTAGTTTATAGCATGGGGATGTGCACTACGAAGCGTTTTTTTTCGAAAATTCTTTTTCGTTCTTTTTCTATTCTAATTCTTAGTTCATTTTTCATACAAATTCGATAAAATGGGGAAGAAATATTTCATACACATTTTCAAGTTTTATGTCATTCGAAAGCTTAAAATTTTCTGCTGAAAATGATATCAGTTCGAAGTCTCCACAAGCATTAGAAGAGCTGTAATAATTGTTTTTGGAATCCCGGAAATTCAAGGCTTACCTTGGGCAAAGCAAGCCAAACCATTCTATTGTCCTCTTGTATGTTTTATGCGTTGAGTGTGAAATAAAAGTTGAAAAAAATACAAATGGGTCCTTATTAAAACTTTCGACCCCACTCGTGTTCCTGCGCTGTCTTTGTGGCGTCCGCTTCTCCCCACGCCCTGTTTGTATGCACTCTATTAAAAAAAGTCCAGAAAATGCATCTTGTGAGTTTTTTAAAGAAAGGGAGGGAACAATTGCCTCTCTGGACTCCCCTCATAGCTAATATTATTAAATAACGGCATACCTATAAAATGATGTTGTTCGTGTGAAACGTCTTCTCCGGGACAATTTAAACACAGAGCATGAAAAATCTTATTCGTAAAAAATAATTGGGTTTCCTGAAATAGCAAGCTTTTATTTTGCCTGTATTCAAGGAGTCTTTATTTATTAAACCAATTTTAGATTAATTATGCTTTTTATATTTTCTTTGCTTTCCTAATAAAATTAATGCTTTGATTTTAGTTTGAATGGGCAAGTTATGTTTATTGTTTATATTCTTCTAACGTTTTAAAATAAATTTTATTTAAAATAAAAGCTGTTATGAAGAAAAAAAGTGTTCATTAACGGATTACAAGAATTATTGTTTTTTTTAATTGATGTAACAGGATAGGGAAAGGTAAGGAGGACCCGTCGGGAAGGGGAAAATTCTCAAATTGTCGAAAGAAATTCGAATTTTACCCAACAATACGAACAAGCAGACATGTCATGCATACGTAAAATGAGAGGGAACACCAAGCTAATTATTTTAAGACTTTAATAAATAAAACTTCAAAATGGCAATATTGTCTACACATTTTCTGAAAAAATCAATCAATATTTCTGGAATAAGGAAATTTTAGGAGGTCACAATGGCCTCCCATCAGGGTGCTCCTAGGGAGGAGGCGCGCAATTTTTTAAGTACGCCTTGGACATGAAACCCCATAGCTACTCTACTGGTTATAACCCCCGTTACAAAAATGGCCTCGTCAAAACCCAGAAGCCGGATCGGCCCTCGCTGAATACCGAATAATTCCAACCCTTTTACTTTATCTACAATTTCAACTTGTACTTGAAGGGCAAAAACTGAAATTCTTTTTAAACGGAAGTGAGAGACATTTGAATTGGCCGCTTGGCCAGTCCACCCCTGCAAAACAATACCATACTTGCCAACTCTCCCGTTTTCTTCCTTACTTTCTGGTTTTCCCTTTTTTTTCTCTCGTTTTTATACGCTTATTTTTTTTAACTCATAAAGGAAGCTTAAATTTAAGAATGTTTTTTCAACCAGTCATCAAAAGTTTCACTTTCTTCTCAATTTTTACACGTGCACATCTAGCAAAGCTCGTGCTTAGCCGAAAATTGCAGAGTTTTAAATTTCAATCCTTTTGCATCTTCTAAATATCTCAATTATATTGAAAGTTGGAATGTTATTTTAATGTACATGGGTCATTCCAGCAAAAATGGCACAAATCATGTTTGAAACTCTTCACTGAAGATTATCAATTTAAATAATTTCCATCAACTAATCATATTTATTTTTATTGAGTTTCCATTTATTTGTGTATAATGAAGTGCAAATAACTAATACATGACTCATTTATGCAAGGATTTTAAATATTTTGATCACTTTGTTTAACAGAATGGACAAATAAGCCTTTAAAAATATCTTTATAATAACTAAGAAAAGTTAGAATCACAGAACAAGCATAAAGTGGAATAAACAGCCTAAAGCTGTAAGTCTGTCTGTAATTTCAAGAAAAAATTTATTTTTTTCATCATGAAATCGACTGTAACACAGTGGACATCCCAACAGTTCAACTTAACTATCATAAGAAAAGAATTAATCTCACTCTGGCTGTTGACTACATAATTTAGTGCAGCATTCTAATCACGGCAGTTATACTCTTTATATTTAAATAAAAATATTTTTGAAAAAAAAAAAATTTGAACCGACTTCGGAACTTCACTCAGAAAATGCTCTAAAAAGTAAAAAATAATTTTATTCTTTGAACTCCATCGATACTACATTTAAACATAAGTTTTGAAGTCGGCGCAAAAAAAAGCCAAATAGAATCATTCGAAACTATAAATATAAATTTAAATGAATCCAGGTTCTTTATTCGCATTCGCATTCATTGAAAAATACATATACAAATATTCAGCTCTCAATTTTCAATGATTTCTCTGAAAATGTTGGCAAAATATAGTAAACATCATTTTACCTATAGTTTTTGCGCCAACTTCAAAACTTATGTTTAAATGTAGTATCGATGGAGTTCAAAGAATAAAATTATTTTTTACTTTTTAGAGCATTTTCTGAGTGAAGTTCCGAAGTCGGTTCAATTTTTTTTTTTTTCAAAAATATTTTTATTTTAATCTTTTTAGTGTAAATGTACATATGAAATAAGGTAATGTTTCCATTGCAAAACTTCACCTAATTTTCTTAAGTAAATGTTTCATAAAATAAACTATGTAAGAAAAAAAAAGAAAGTATCAACGCGTCTAAAATTTTAAGCGATTGACACTAAGGCAGGGATTCAAGTGAAACAGTCGATTGCAAATTACAATCGCGACTGGAAATGAATTACATTAGAACGTTTCTTGATAAAAACATCGTGACGTCAGCGTGACGTTTGCCTATGAAAAACGAGCTAGATAAAACGTCACAGACTACTTGGCGAATAAGAGGAGATCGCTGAGTGCTTGTGAGCTCTTATTGGCTCCACCCGTAGTGACGTCATGCCAAGTTAAGTTGATGATAATGTAATTCATTTCCAGTAGCGATTGCAATTCGAAGCGATCGCAGTGCTGTTTCACTTGAATCCCTGCCTAAAAAATAATCCTTGTTATTCTCTGGTATTTATTTGTGTACTAGTTTAATTAAAGGCTAAATATTAACGGCTTTTCAACTAATTTGTGTTTCAAAACAACACTAGATTCTCGCAGTTCATAAAATTTCACGACGTATTACATAGGTGGCCCGCTAATGAGTTTTATGTTTGATTCAGTTAAGCATTCATTCACAATTTTCATGATCATTATAATAACTGTTTCATATTAATCACGTTCTGTAACAATGGATTTCATATTTAATCATTTAGGACAAATCGCTTTGAGCAAAAATTTGGAGATTTTCCTCATTTTCTTCAGAATTCCTTTATCAAACCTTATGTAAATTAAGACTAACAAAACCTAAAATATTACGAATCAATCAGTACCTGGTACGACTTTCAGTTTGTTGGAGTTCAGGAGAAAAAAGCAGGACATAGAAAGATACTCGGTTTAAAATTTTCAAAAAGACCATAGAAAGGAGTTTCATTATGCATTCCAGAGAAGCCTGGCGCTCAAAATGGTCATTATTACGATTACTGTGATCCCAATTTCTTTTTCGAAAGATTTCTGCAGGTTCCCGTTATCGAACCCGGACCACGAGAGGATGGGACCAATCGGAATGAAAGACCTTTCTAACAAAAAAAGAATTTTTGAAATCGGTCCAGGCGTCTTCGAGTAATCTTGGAACATACCGAAAAAAAAAAATTTCTCCGACGAATTGTATAACCTCCTCCTTTGTTGAAGTCGGTTAAAAATATATATATCAGATTGAATGCAATTGTTTATTGTATTTCCAAAAAGCTTGTAACAGAGTGGACAATTCGAAACACAGAACATGTAGGAACATGGATAAATAATAGTGTTTTTTGGGGAATTTTTTTTTCATTTGCATAATAATCTGCAGAAATGGTGTCAGAAGCATCTTTTGTGCAGGGCAGTGTCATTTGTTTTGTTGTTGCATTTCAGTTTAATTTTAAATCACATTTATAATCCTTGCAATTTGAAGCTGGGACGCGTCATTTTCTCCTTCTTCTGACAAAGATAATTTTTTTTGTGTCCTTTCTAAATGGATTATACCTAATCAATGGATACTTGATGGCACAAAATTAAATGGAAAACCAATAAAAAATATACTTAATGGGTGGTACTTAACTTATTAAAATTGATTTTAAAAAAATCCAAAGTCTCGGACATGATTTGTACCATTTCCGTCGGAATGACCCACATACTACCATATATCCAGATCCACTTATTTTAATGCTTATTTTTTTGTCTATTTATTTATTTTTTATTCATGATTTGCATTAAATTGTTATTTTCTTTAGTGGAGCGTGTACTTGATTTTAAGCAAATGTGCTCTTAATTTTTTCAAATTTTTGTGTTTTTTATCTAATACTTACTAATTTGTTTAAATTTCGAAAAAAAAAAAAAAAAATGAAGTAAGTAAAGAAATAACTAAATGAAATAAAATAATAATGACATATAATAAATCTTATTTCCTTTTAAATTTAGTGTTCATTGTAATCAAAAAAAAGTTTAATATCCTAATCTTAAAGTGAATTATGCCGCCGGTAGTGATATCTACTGTTTTTTAAATTCCCCGTCAAAGGTCGGCAAGTATGCAATGCATTTATTCACTTTGCTCGTTTGACTTCTTGAATCAATTTCATTTCAGGGAGTTTGGGGGCTACGGCGACTTCCCTCCCCCCTCGGGGATGAGGGACCGGTCCCCGCTGGGGGGGCCGGAGGACCGGGGATACTTCAAGAAGAACGACAGGTGAGTGCTTGCTTTCCAAACAACTTCAGCGAATTAAATTTACAGTCCCGATCCGGGGCCCGCGTTTTTAGGTCTTTAGCCAGTAAACGAGCCACGCTTTGAAAGTTTCTGCCAAATTTTGAAAGTCTAAGCCAAAGAATTGTAATTATTTTTTTCTTAATATAGTACGCATAATTTTTTCTTCAGTGGAAATTTTTTGTTCGCCAATAGCTTAGACATATGAGAGTTTTACTTGCCGAATTTTCTAGGCAAGGTGGCAAATGCTTAGAGCGGTCCCTGCAATCTGATTCCCCTTGTGTCCTGAACTTCATCAGGGTCATATTTAAGGGGTAGCCTATCCTAAAAAATTGCCAAGCCCCTGACTTCAAATCAGCTCAATGCTCTCGGACGGAATAACCATTTTGCTTCTTCTCCGAAACCTTCATTTCCCGAGTCGGTTGCTCCGGTTGAGAGATTGAGTGCTCTCACTGCCTCTCAAAAGGATTCTATTAGGCATCTCATTGCCAGTGCAGTAAAACCTCTCCAATAGGGACACCTGCGGGGACCTAAATGTCCGTTTTAAAAGGGGTGTCCGCTTAAGGCAGGTACAAGAAACAGGAATATAAAATTAGTTTCTGAATCATTTAATTATTACAGAGCAATTAACTAAACATATTAAAAGAACACTTATTCCCTGATCAAGAGCTATATCTTTGTAATTACAGAAAAATAGTGAAATGGAATAAGCTTTAGTTCCCAGGTTTAAAATATTTAAAATATGCTAAGAAAGTACATAAACACACCTATGTTTGTTTTGTAAAAAAAGATGTTATAGAAGTCTGTTTGGAGTAGTTTATGCTCCAAACAAACTTCTTCTTTCTTTTTCTTACTGATAAATTTTAAGCCCTTAAGATTTTACTACCATTTCCTCATTTCTTGCTGTGTAAAAACGTTTTAATTCATCAATGTATATTTGAGCACCAAGTAAGTGTCTTCAGAAGGTGCTTCCGCTATCCGAGCATCGACTTCTCCTCCTTCGCTTTCGGTTTCCTCGAGTTTTACGCTTTCAACTATCTCCTCTATTTCTAAGGAATTTATCTCACATTCAACACCTGCATCAATGTCGGCTAATTTATCGCCATTAAAAGCATTTTCACCACTGGAGGATTACTCAATTTGTTAATTCATTCACGGGTTCTTCCTCATTTTCGATTTTTTCTTTCAAAGTCGAAGCTTTGCGAGACGTTTTATCTACGTGGACGCGAATAGAGGGCACACGATGCAACGGGGTCAAACGAGGTACCTGTTCCAAAACTCTAGAAATGAAACTCATAAATCACTCCGAGGAGCTTCACTTCTACCTGGCAATGATCCCCGATTCTTTCCATTCACACGCTTATGCCATACAGGGATGAAAATCTTCCGCGGATCCGCGATTTTCCGCTTTTTGTATTTTTTCTTTCTTTCCGCGATCAAAAAATTAATGGTGCATCAAGGTTAGAAAAAAATAAAAGTGCATCCAGTAATAAAATGAAGCTTAAAATAAGTTGTTTTTAAGTAGTAGAGGTTGAAATAATTTCCAACTTCCAAAATAATGCAAATGTTTTTAGGATGCAGCAGAATTGAAATCTCAAGGATGACCTGCGATTATCGGCGAATTATGTACTCTATTTTGGCATGCTGCCAAAAAACATAAGTTTCCATTTTAAGAGGTAGAAATGAAGAAAGTACAGGAAAATATTCAAGATCTTTGTCGAAAAATTGGGAAAATTATTTTGATCTTTAAAATTATCTAACTAACTAAAGACCATGCACTATCAATTAGAGAATTTATTTCGTGTGGTATGAATATCTTATTCATAAAAAACTGCAGTCCCCACACCCTTTTTTTTTTTAATGTTATGAATGAATAGTGAATGAGTAATTAAGAGCTTTTAAATATATTTAATTTAAATTTCAGGGCACAAATTAAGAGGAAATCCTGCCTGTCTAAAATTTCGCAGAATATGGGGGGAGGGGGTCTATCCTAATTTTAAGCCACGCAATTTTTCCTCTTTTTTGACTTAGAACTGTTTTCATCCATGGCCATAGCATTCTTTTTCACTTCAAAAGAATACCTGTAGCTGGATTAAGTACGCATCAGTTTTCAACTGGACCCCGTTCATCGGGAATCAGAGGCCGCATTCTGACAGTGGAGGTTAAATGAGACTCGGGCAAAATCCCGTTCTCGACCTCTATCGTGAACACTGAAGATCACATGGCGGCAGGACCCTGTGATCTATAGTCCAGACATCGCAGACAGTTTGCTCACTCGAGGGAGAAGATCAAAACGTGTAACCAGTTTACCGAGTGGAGTCTATGACCAACAGCTGTATTTCTTGGAATCCGAGCTATCCCCGAGAGCCTGAAATGTATTCAACACGCTAAACCAACATTCGCTTTCCACCTCGGCAGACTTTTCCCTGTCAAGTTCTGAAATGGTCATGTATTATTTTTGTGCTTTGTCGTGGAAGGAGGCGTTACTAATTCCCCTTTGCGGTTGCCTCCCTTATTGCGTTGAACAATCTCTGTATTGGAAGTGGACTGAATCAAGTATTTTCAATGGATCTCTCAGTTTTTTTTTTCTCCCAACAAGAAACCAGGCAGATTTCTCCGAACTTGTCCGTTTTAGTGAGTGAAGAAAAAGCCTTCATGCAAGATAAGCTATTTGTAAGAAAAGCAGTCGAAAACTTTGTACAATTAATGAAGTTAAAAATGCAAGACAATGTGTCCAAAAGTACAAATAAAAGGTTTAAAAAGAGTTAGAAAACTCTAGCAAATAGCTATTTCGGGGCTATTATAAATGAAGCCCCATCATCAGTGCTGGTCAGACTGTTCTCAGTGAACCATCATCTTTTTGCACTGATGATGGGGCTTCATTTATAATAGCCCCGAAATAGCTATTTGCTAGAGTTTTCTAACTCTTTTTAAACCTTTTATTTGTACTTTTGGACACGTTGTCTTGCATTTCTAACTTCAAGATAAGCTATGTCCGGTCATTTGAATGTCCGCTTTAATGAGGGGATTCTTAATGGTTTAACCCTAGAACAAGGATGGGGAAAAAAATAATCTTCCGTAATGAGGGGTGTCCGCTTTGATGTCTCAAACTCTGTACTACCCAGAATAAGCTTGTTTTAGTTTTCATTTTGATGAACTTTTATAGCATTCAAACTGTGTATTTGCAGAGTTATCCATCTTCTCTTGAAGGAAAAAGAAACTTTTGCTTTCTTTGCAGGAGAGAGGACGTGGGGGCCAAGGGCCGCCCCTTCTACGACGAGCCCCCCAGGGACCGGTACCCGAGCATGGAGGGGGCCCGGGGGAGGCACGAGGGGTACGGGGGGTCCCGACTCGAGGCCCCCCCGGACTTCAAGCACAGGTGAGTGGTTGCACTTCGACGTGCGTTTCGCGTCGTTCGTGATCGGGACACGTCGGGAACAGTTTTCGGCTCGATGAATGATTAAACACTGGGTTGCCATGGTACGGGGAAACCTGGAAAACAGGGGAAATACAGGCAATTCAGAAATCAACAAAAAAGCGGTGAGAATAGAGGGAATTTTGAGAATTTCTGTGAAAACCTGGGAAGTACAGGGAATTTTACGTTTAAAAAAAATATTATTTCCAAAAATCAGTGCGCAAATTGATAAGCTACCAATAATGCTAACAATAATGATAAAATTAATTATATAAATGAAAGAAAAAACATGATAATTTTACTTTTTGTTTCATTTGTTTATGTAATCAAAATGCCTATCATAAAAACAGAAATAATTTAATGCATTAGTTGACATATATCTGTAATTTTCTTTTGTAATGTTATGCTAAATTGAAGATTATTTATCCATATTTACCGCCCTGCTTAGCCTTTGCAATCTTTGTTTTAAAGTTCTAGTAATGATTTTTTTCTTTAAATAAAAGTTAAATTTAAATATTCAGTTACCACTCTATTAATCTACTTTTAATGAATTCTTAACTTCCTCCTCTTATATTTTTAATGCCTTATTTTATTTATTTATATGTCTCTGTGATGAAAGTATCATTAGATTAATGTTCTTATACACATAATTGCTTGCTCGTTTGTATTTCTTGACCACTTTTCTTTTCTAAAATCGTAAGGATTTTAATATAAACACTGGATTGAAATTTTTGAGTGCTCGAGGCAAATGGAAAGAGTGTAAGAACTCTTCTGCACAATATAAAGTGTAAAAATAATTTAAATTAATGATAAACACAAAAGAAATGATGTCCAAAGAGTAGAACTACGTACAAAAGAAGAATGAGCAAGTTTTAGCAGCAGATGGCATCAGATTTCGAAATGCGAAATAAATGGGACTGGCACAAAAATTGAAGCTAAAATTCATTCTTTTTTTTAGCTATCAATATAAGCTAGTAAGTATTAGAAAGAATCACTTTTTCACTTAGTTTCAAGGACTCATCAAAAAAATTGCATCAAGTGCATTCAAAAAAAAAAAAACTTGAGGACCCATTGTTAAATCAAGTCTTTTCCTGGGGCCCCTAGTTAGCAAAATGAAATTCGAAGACTTTTCAAGCACCGTGGGAACCCAGAAAAATTGAGATGAGTAGAATGGCGAGATAATACTGAAATATGATAATTTTTGTTGCAAAATTATGCCAAAGTTGGAAAATATTTAGAGTTACGTGAATGCGGGACTTCTTTTTACTTATCTTTCTTGAAACTTTGACGATCATATCGATTAATTTAATTAAAACAAGCTACGAATCAAAATGTGCCTTCACCTACCGACAATGAAACGAACTTTTCTTTTGCAGGCCTGCTGGGGGCTACTCTGCCCCTCCCCCCAAGGAGTACAGCGATGGCTTCCCCAAACCCAACGAGTGCGAAATCATCGCCATGAACAAGCAGCAGAGGTCAGTGGCTCGTTTAACACATTCAGAATCAGGGTGTCAATCTGAATCAATTCACCTAAATCTGAGACTAACAAGTTATATGTTCAATGTTAGTTGCTTGACAAAACAAAATCTATTTTAAATCTCCTTTAACGGACACCTCTGAAAGCCGAGGCATCCTTTTGAATCGCTTTGTATAGGTTGTTGTATAGTATTGTTCACTCACGATAACTTACACTCTGAATAACAGACAGTTGTTTAATAATGCAATTCCACTTCTATAGTAAAGTTTTCTCTAAGCTAGTCATACAAAAAAGAAAAAGAAAGGTACCGTCTCACTATCTGTGAATTAGATTTTTTTTTTTGCAAATTATTATTATTTTTTTAAATTGCAAAATCAATGAAGCTTTCACAAAATTGTTTGATTTCTCACAAAATTATTTAGTTTTTCACAAAAAACTCACAAAAAACATTTTACGGATGTAATCTAGTAGATAGGTATTTTTTTGTGCTTGTTAATTTTTACTTTTATATTAATGGACGGGAAAGTAATGTGGTTTTTTGCAACAAGTCAATTTTTAAAAGTTTTATTTTAAATCAGCAATGTAATTATCCTCGTTATCGTGGCCCTTTTTCCATCCAGTGGTAAATTTTAAATCTCGGATAGATTGAAAAAAATGTTTTATTTAGCTAAATATCTCAAAATGGCATCATGGTTACAACCCAAAATTTCAAGTTTTTGTGCAATAGAAAGTGTTTCATTGATGGGAAGAAAGGGACATTGGACCTCTTCATCCATGATACTCACCTTATATTGCACCATCTGATTTCCCTTTATTGCAATCTATTTATGAAAAAAAAAGAAAATTGTATCCAAGATGCCATTTCAAGTTATTTTGCTCTAAAAATCAGTTTTCTAAAAATCTATCCCTGCAGGGTTTAAAATTGCAGTAGGCTCTCGATAACACAGATAATTTCGTTGCTAATTTAAAATAAAAAACTCTTAGCGATTGATTTGTTCCCACCCCCAAAAAAAGACATTACTTTCTAGACCCATACATTCCAATACTATTCGGTACATTTTTTAACAATGTTTCGTCAGAGCAGGCGCTCGGTGTTCGATAAAATTAGTTTTCACAAAATTGAATAATAGCTGGGTCATTCCACATCAGTGTACCCGGTCATGTAACCCACGTCCTCAGATTTCGATAAAATTTGGTGTATTTAATATTTCTATGGTGGTAAGTAACTATGAATTCCTTTACCCATATGTGATCTGGTTTTTGTTTTACAGGCCGTAAAACTTTTCAAAAAATTGCATTTTCTGTCTACCGCTAAGCCTAATCTGCATGTATACGTATCTCTTCAGTAATATGTGACGCGTGCAGAAATCTTTCAATATCTCTCAAAATTCTTAGATATGTTAATGAAAATATGAGGATTTAATAAAAAAAGTGTTGGACTATCGAGCGTCTTTTTTTCACAGCTCCATGCAAATTCTTTATTAACGATCAAGAAGATCACTTTTGTTTAACTTTTTTTACTTTATGCAAATTTGCTTGTAATATATATACACTGTAAATAAAGTTTATTTTGTTGGTTCTTTCAATGAGGCTCCATGATTGACGTATTCGATGAGATCCACGAATTCCAAATGCGCAGAACTAGATCTGACATCAAAAAGTACTTGAAATTTATATAGTGTAATTTTGTTTGAATGAAATTTGAATAAACTATGACAAGCATTTCTTCTTGTGCAGAACATGAGTTTACTTAAGTGGATTTTTCACGAAGAAGCAGAGGTCCTATGCAATAATGGAAGCCCGAAATAAACCTGAAGGCGTGTTCTATCATTGCAAAGAATAAAATCGGTGTTTTTTTTTGTTTCCTTGTTGCTATTACACAATATACACATTTCAGTACCAAAATTTTTGAAAAAGCGTTCTAGTCATTTTCCTAACCTAAATTTCACTGAAAATCAAGCATACCGTGGACAGAAAATGCAATTTTTTGAAAAGTTTGACGGCCTGTAAAACAAAAACCAGATCACATATGGGCAAAAGAATTCATATGGTTACTTACCACCATAGAAATATTAAATACACCACATTTTATCAAAATCTGAGGACATGGGTTAAAAAATCCCGTTTTCCTGGCTAATTCGACATGGATCGACCCAGCTTTCAAAAACTTACGACAGCCGACCCGGTCAAAATATCCCGGGTCGACCCCCCCCCCCTATAGTGTATTACCTACTAAATTGCATCAGAATCAAACACGGTGCCACCTGGCCCACGTGTCGGTTTAATCCACGGCCCTCAGCCTTCGTACTGAATGTCTGTTGCTTTCTGGGTTTCACCACGGATCAGAGAGGAGCCCACCGTCCGGAAGGCTGGTCTCCGAGACGGAGAAACCGACGGGACCGTTTCTAAATTTGAATCGAGAAACGAACCCATCGAAGGGGGGGCCGAGGTTCCGGACGGTCGCGGCGGCCACTCGGTACGGAGCGGGCACTGACGTTTGTGCTTGCGTTGCAGGCTGTACGCGGAGAGCGTGGAGGCGCGCGTGAAGGCGCTGGGCATCCTGGTGGACGTGCTCTTCCTGAAGGACGAGGCCCTGCTCACCCAGACGGTGGACGACATCGCCCGCAAGGGCTCCCTCTACGCCATGGTCATCAGCCCGCAGAACGAGACGCACGGCTCCGTCACCGTCAACATCCTGCACGGCACGCCCCAAGGTGAGAGGCGGCGAGGCGCGTCCTCGTGCGTCGGTGTTCGAGACAGGAATTTGAATCCGGGCGTCGCCTCGGCTCCCGGCGAGACCCTCCGGGCGTCGGAACGAACGAACGACCGACCGGTTTCATGGGCATTAAACATACGTGTATCGTATCCGAATATACAATACTAGCGGTACCCGCACGGCTTTGCCCGTGGTATAAAATTAAAAGTTCATTTGTAAAAAAATGATATAGCAGAAAAAAATACTCTATTTTAGTTATAATTCAACTATAATTCCTTCAAAGTATGATATAAAAATTTGGTATGGACCCTACACTACTTCCTTTTACGTGTAAATTTCTTAGTAGATGCCTTAAGTGCTAAAATAGTGCTTGAAGTGAGTAAGATAACAATTCAAACATTTGCATCCCTAGTTTGCCACGAAACAATGCAAAAAAATGTTTTACAATGATTAATCTCCTAAATATCGCCGATTTTAACATCATTCAGTAGATTTTTCGCAAAATATCGCCAATAGCGCCAAATTGAACCCAAAAAATTTTTTTTTCGCTAAATTTATTGCCAACTTGGCGATATGTCGCCAAATTGGCGTCAAACACTTGGTGACCAAAAGCTTGGCGAGATATCGCCAAGTGGTCGCGCCAATTCATATCACTTTGGTCTGCATTGAAAGCCCTGATTACCCCATAAAAGGGGTAAATCACCCCCTTGGGGACATTCGAATGCAACCCCACAGATAGGTGCACAAAAATAAGCCAAAAGAAAAAATAAGAAAAATTTTGTTGCTCACAGAAACCAACAGAAATCTTACCAAAGTTTAAAAGAAGAAGAAAGTTTTCTTTCCTAACTTCAAAAACAAAATAATACATTTTCCGAAATGACATACTTTAGAAAGAACGTTGCAATATCGCAGTAAGATAGAAGTAAATATACTGAAATAGAATTAAATGCCAAATTGTAAAAAAGTCGCCAAAAAAATAATTTTTAATCTTGTCTTTCATTATTTATTAAATGCAATTATTGCTGCAAATTACAGTCCAACAATAAATAATCACATTGCAAAAGTATATTTGGAGCAATTTTTTCTTTTAAACTCAACTGATCCTAAAAATTTTAAGTATTAGTCATAGAAATTTCGTGCATTATTCTTCACAATGATAATAAAAACAATAAACATCGACAAAGATCAACCAGCAAACGATAAATTAAAAGCTAAATTCGTTCACTCAAGCCATTTGCTGCAATTTATATTGAAATAAATTAATAATGAAGTAAAATATGTTTTGCAGACGATAAATTTAGAATGGTATCCTGTATTTTAAGGAAAGGACTCGATTTCTCATTTGATTGACAGGTGCCATCTTATCACGGTTTTTAATCTTTCATTTGACTAATTTTAATAAGGCTTGGAATTTGGATTGTTACAAAAACAAATACATTTTTAAAATTATTAAGGGAAAAAGAACGAAATAAAAACGTAACCATGGTAACAACATGAAAAGTTGATTTCCGTTGATAAAATAATTCATTTCATCTCTATTTTCAAACAAATTTTATTCGCGAGCAAAGCCATTTTAGAATAGTTTGGCTTGCTTTACTGAAGGTAAGCCCTGAATTTCGAGATTCTAAAAACAATTGTTACAGCTCTCCTGATGATCGTAGAAACTTCGAAAAAACGTCATTTTGTGCAGAAAATTTCAAGCTTTTGAATGACATAAGACTTGAAAATGTGTATGGAATATTTCTTCCCTATTTTATCGAATTTCCGCTAAGAGTTCGAATAGAAAAAGAACGAAATGGAATTTTCGAAAAATCGCTTCGAGGTGCAAAACTACATGCTACAAACTAATTTTGTGCCAATTGGCATGAAAATCGACCGAACGGTTTTGGCGCTACGCGCGTAACAGACAGACAGACAGAAAGAAAGAAGGACAGACAGAACCACCTTCAGCTTTATTATTAGTAGAGAATACATACAAAATATCAGTTGCATACTTGTAAAACAGCACTCCCCCACGCAGTCGTCACCCCCGGAAGGAGACGCACGGCCGACGTCCCGCGGGGGGGGGGGGGTGTCGCGATCGAGACTCCGTGTGCGCACGAGGTGGGGGGGGGGGGGAGGATGTCATCTGCCACGGTTCGGGATGACGGGAGACTTGTATCTCGGCCGCCGCCGTCACGTTTTCGCAAAATAAGAAAATACCCGCCAAAATGACCAAAATGAAGCACTGCATTTTTGCTGCTTTGCTCCGATGTCGTGTGAATTTATTTCTTTGAAGATGTAATGACTGAATTTTGAATTCAGCTCACAACAGGAGATGAAAAACATAGAAGCAGTTAGAAAGATATGTAAACATATTCCCTATTTATTAACTTTCCACATTTTAGCATTTTGCTGAGGTCTTTTCTCCGATGTTAACGTTTTTGCTGAAGCATTTTTAAGCTAGTCTTAAACCCTAATATTGTGCGAACGTAACAGCGGAGTTTCCTCGATACTTTTACGTCGGAAATGACACCTTTTTAAAACTATTTCAGAAGTTTAATCTCCAATTAAAAGGAAGGCTGAGCAGGACGAAGTTTTGGTGATACGTATGGCGATGACCAATTTGCATTGAAATCTTGAGAAATCGCCGGTATAACAGTTAAATTCTTATACATTTCTAAAAAAAGCCCCGCTCAAAAAAAAAATCTTACAAAAGTCCCCCTGTTCGACAAACTAAAAGTCACGCATTGTGACCCATCAAAAATTCAAAAGTTCAGTTTTATGGCAAATCCACAATTTAACCGCAATCACATTACTACATATGGAATGTTCTGGAAAGCCTTGACGCACTTGCACATGTGTCACCTCTGATTGGTTCAGCTGGCATATTGTTAGCCGGTCGATCCCGCGGAATACTCCGCGGTACCAACCGACCAACAGAAAAACCGTGGCATTGGTATCTGCTCGGGAGAAAAGAATTGAGAGGAATCATTTTTAACAAATAAACAACAATTTATTTTCAACATGTGTAAAAACGTGTAAATAAGCATGTAAAACTGTGTCACATAATACACCCAAAATAGTTTACTAAAATCAAACAAACCCCCCTTAACAAATTATAGAGTCCTATGAAACATGATAAACAGTTCCTGGAAAAATACTTTACATTTCATTAAAAGTTCTCAACTGAAAAGACACACCCGATAGAAGGCAGTCACTTAAAGGTAATACTCAAACCATTAGTCTGTCGATTCACATTTTTTAGGCGGTCACAACAGATGAAGAGCTTTTCAATCCTGCAGAAACACTACACATCGTCGACCACTCTTTTAGTAGACGTCTGTCAACAGGCAGGAACAATTCAGAAGGCGACAGCGGCTCCAGTCAAACACACAAGTAGCGACATCAGGCTTAGCAAGCCACCCGGTGAATTCAAACACATCCTTCAGAACAACTGAATTCGAAGGCATACCCAGGTCTCCGGCCGCCAAATGGTGATTCGCAAACGATAAAGTTCAACATGATGACAAAGCAATCACGAACCGCAAACCATTCCAAGCAGTACTCTCAATTCTTTTCTCCCGAGCAGATACCAATGCCACGGTTTTTCTGTTGGTCGGTTGGTACCGCAGAGTATTCCGCGGGATCGATCGGCTAACACATATGACAAGGTAAGTCGCACTTTCGACTATGCCACGAGCAAGCTTCGCCTACTGCATATGTACTCCAACTCCTGTTCCAACCAGACACGCACAAATTCAACTTGCAATGAAATTAAGGTAGAATAAGGTAAGAAGTGAGATAACTAATGCATTTGCCTTTCATGGTTCACGTTCTTTATAGGGTACTTTAAGGTGAAGGCACTAGGAATGCCCTGTAATTATGCAGGAAATGATGTAGTCTACAGATTCCCCGCAGTTTTTGTCACGGATGCGCAATCTGCCACGATTGACATCCCGTATGGGACCCCAAACTCAAGTGTTTCTAGTTTCTGTGGAAAGAGATGCAATAATAGATATGCATCGAATTACTAGATAGCCGATAGCCTCCATTCTAAATGGGGAACAGCGCAAACTGTTAATATGGCCAGCTTTTAGTATTAGAATTTATAAACATACTTTCAATCTTTGAAAAAAAAAAATTTGAATGCTTCATTTGCCCTAAAATACCAAATGATCAGTTTTTAACAATGGACTATATCTATCTGACTAATATATACATCATTAAAGAAAATCTTTCTTTATTTTTATTTGATTAGCCGAAACTCTGACGAAAGAGCGATCATCTCATAAATCTGGACTCCCCCGAGGAACCCCGCTCTCCGGCCGAGCGTATTCGAGTCGGGCTCGGGGACTACTTTTGGCATTAGAGTCTACAAAGATACTTGCAATCTTCAACAAAAAATTAAGAATGCCTCATTTGCCCTAAACTATCAAACAACCTGTTTTTGAATGGAGTGACCATCTTCTAGCTAATATGTTCATCATTAAATAAAATCATTCTTTCTTTTTTCTTTGTATAAGAATTAAAATTTGGCCTTCTCTCCAGAAACGCCATTGTGGGGACTCCGGACGACGTAGCGCAGCACCAAAAATCACGACACCGACGAATCTCGAAGCCGGACCCCCGATCGACCCCACCCTCTCACCGCACGATCAAAACGTGAGATCGCCAAACTGGACACAGCCATCATGGCGAATAAAAGTTGCTCCCAGAGAATAGGGCGCCCTTCATCTCTAGCAACTTCACCCAAAAAACCTAGTTTCGACCCAACGTTAAAAATGCTATCTTGAATCACACACGATCCAATTGAAATGGTCGTGGAGAGGTCCGTACATTACATAACTAAAAGCATCGTTCAGATGCCGTCGGATTTCGCATTCAGATCGCATTCACGGAGCAGCCGGCTCGCGACCCCTCGACGCGGCGTCGCTCTCACGCGTGCTGCTCGATGAACATCGGGGACCGCTCTCTCGAAAGCCTCCAGATGCCAAAAGAAAAGCAAACTCGATGACGCTCAATAACCGCTTCGCGCCCGCAGCCATCGAGCGTCACGGAAAATGACATCACGTAAAATTTCGACTCCGCCTGCCGGCCGATCGGCGAAACGGGGAAGAAGGGGGAAAGGTGGCGACAGATACATTTTTTACGACGAGAGAAGAACCGACAAACATGAAAAAGCATAAAACTAGTAACAAAATGTGACTATACTATACTGTCGTCCCCGCTTGATCGGGTAACGGGTATACGAATACCCTGCTTAAACGGATGAAACATCCTGGAATGGTGTCATAGACGCAATGTTAAAGATTCCCGCTTAAACGAATACCCCGCTTAATTGAATAGTATTTCTTGGCAGCGACAGTATCCGGTCGAGCGGGGCCGACGGTATCACACTTTTAAATTTCTCGCCAATCCCATAAAAATCCCAAACAATGTTGAATAGTGCATAGCAGGCAGATCAACGTTTTCGAGTGGAAATGAATGGAATGAGAGCCAAGATGTGCAAGGTTATAGCGAATGACGCACAAAAGAACATAAAAAGAAAACCCATTTACCAAATCGTGACATTACATGAGTATATTTTTTCTAGCAATACTTGTTTTATTTTCGTTCATTATAGCATGGTGCAAAATCTCCCTCGGAGCTTCGACCGGATCTCCCGTTTTTTCCGTTCACGAGGTCGGCGGACCTGCCTGTTGCATGGGGTGGCGCAAGGTGAGGGGGCGGTGCGGAAACTGCTCCCGCAGTTTCCCTGTCGTTTCTGCATGGAACGATCACGATCGGTTGTGGTTCACGTGCTGCAAGGATCGGGGGTTGGGGGGTGGGGGCTGAAGATTCTTTATAAATCCGCCATCGTCCAGAACGGGATATGCGAGTTTTTGGGGAGAGGCGTAGAGATGCCACGGATTCTTCGTAGTTTCCCCAGCATAACTAAGGGTCTATACCGAAGCGACCCGTGGGGCAGCCCGAGATCGGGTCATGTTCGTCTCACATTGACCCTTTAGGCTATTTCTGATCACAATTGCTTAGGAAAAAAATTAAAAACATTCTCCAAAACATTTTGCCTGATATTTATCATTCGTGACATGATTAGTACTATAGTGGGGGAGCTAACGAGAGGAAACCTGCTAATGAGGACAAGAAGATGCCACTTGGTTCAATTGTCTCTTGTAAATCCTATGTATTTCCACAAAAGCCTGGTTTTTCTCCGAAAGATTTCTGAATCAAGTGCAAGAAATGTGCCGGAAAATGACCTTCGAAAGCCGTCTGCACCTTCTGACTGATTTTGGCTGGACAGTGCCAGTTTCTACCAAAATTTGATTCAGTAGCGCTGTTTCAGATGTTTCATCATTTTCCTTGAAACGAAAAAAGAAAGACCAGAATATAACTAATTTCATCTGTCAAATGCTGTTTGCCATTGATTGATGTTATAGACAGACCGGTATTAAATCACTCATGTGCCCAAAAAGTACAAGATCAGTACACGTACACACACTTGGCTCGTATCCATCAAGTTTTCAAGGGGAAAAAAAGTTGTTTGTATTTCTAACAGCCCTTGTATGTAAATGCTTTTTTAAAGTAACAGTAAGAAAGTAGGAAAGTTTTCAAATTATGCCAATATATACGAATGTTATTAAATGTACCGTAAAATGGGTTGAATCGGTACACATTTCAGCTTTGACTGTAAAAAAGTACCGTAAAATCCCGAAAGTAATCCTCCGATCGATTATTCCCCCACCCCCCTTTTTGGAAAAAAGTGAAATTTCTCTTATTCTGAATACACTGTATAAAAAATCTCGATTATAAACCCCCACCTGAAATTTATCAGTTTAGTTTTGAAAATAGGGGAGGGGGGCGGGGTATTTTCAGGATTTTACAGTAGTTATTAGATTCTTTTTTAATTTGAATTTTTTGGTATAAACTTCGCTCTTGCTTTGGTTTTGATATTCCACGCAAAGACAAAACATTTTGAACAGTTATTATTTATATACATAAAAATTTAGGGGTGTACCGATTCCCCCCCGCTGATAGGGGACGATCGGAACAGATGTTAAAATTTTTATTTTTTTCAATTTAACCTGTAATGGGTCTCACAAACATGAGTAATATTGATGGGGGAGAATAAGAACAGATAGTTACTGTCAAATAAAAGTTTATTTTCTATACCAGTAGACGTTTATGATTTGTCAAAATTCAAAATAATTTAAAACTTATGAAAAATTAAAATTAATTTTGAGGAATTCTTTTGAATTGAAATACTAAGATTTAACACAAATGGAAGTCACTCATGTCGTCCACAAATATGTACTTGGCCTTAAAACTAGCAATTGTGACTTGGCTTAAGTTTTTTCATAACATCTCCTGGGATGAATTCTGCCTTTTCTTGAAACCTCTAGGTTTCGGGGATTGTACTGCAAGATTTTCTCCCCAATTCATCACTGTCTGTGTGCTGGAATTTTGCTACATAAAGTCTGTATGACTTTTCCCCATGGATTTTAAATAAAAAGAAGTCTCCTGGATCAAAAATCATTTTTAATCTGCAACTTTCTGTCATTCTAAAATCTAGTTGCTCACGAGAAGAGATAAACAGTAATATCCTTGTCCTTGTCTGGGCTACAAGAATTGGGGCTAGAATCTTGATTTTTCAAACAGTTTCCTTTAAATAAGTTTTAATTGGAACAACAGAGCAAAGGGTTCCGATTCACCCCACAAATCCTTATCCTATGACATTATGAAGAATTTTTCATTTTTATGGGGCAAAATTAAAATATGTTGTGTCTTCTAATGTGGGTACTCCGTTGCTCTGATGTATGCATAATTTAAACATACTGTTTTTTGATTTGAAATATAAAGGGGTCGGTACTTACGTACAAAGTTTTTCAGACTATGAAAACTTGATGTTTTTTAGCGTCTCGCTTTCAGCCTTGCACAGAAGCCAATAGTGTTGCCAGAATGACATAGATATTTTTTCCTTCTTCTTATAATATTACCTTTCTAAAGAAAAATTTAACTGCGAAAAGTACCCGACGGTATATTTATGAAGAATTTCTTTGTATGATCCGGAAGTTTTGTTCTGAAACACCCTATTTTACGATAGCGTTGTAAGTTGAACACTACTTCATTGTTTGCATTCGTTTTTGTGTTTACGTAATAGTGTGCGAGAAAAACCAACACTTTTGCAGTTCCATTCGTTTTGACGAATTTAAAACGTGAATTTTATCAGTTCAATGAATGAACCAGAAATTTCTGATAACCTCGAACATTTCAGCTCCCGAGATGCGTCATCGAACCGCCATTCACTCGGAGAAGGTGCACGTATGTGTTTCTTTGCTTGTCTCAAATGTGTCCTACCCGGAAAGTTGCGTCACTTTTGTCCATCTATTCTATCGAATACGTAACAGAGTAGTGTCGTAGCTCATGAGAATGATGACAGAATTAGCAATTAATAATTTATTCAATGAAGTAAAATAGCTAAAACATTAACAGTAGAATAATTAAAAACAAAACATTTCAACAGCCCTTATTAAATTCTAATACGGATAAGTTAAAAATATAAATGGCCCAGCCATCCTTTCATCAGAACACCGATCGTTCGAGCATAATCTTGTCTAGAACGATATCCTGCATGGATTTCCAATCTGCCATACCTACCGAGTATTTGGGTGGGTCGATTTTAATTTTTTTAAAAAAATCAGAAAGCCTGCGGTGGGAAAAGTTGTGTATTGGTATCAAATGTTTGTAGAAAAAATTGCTTTGAAGTTAACATATGTTTACATCTCTCGCAAGGCACTTGAAATTTTGCCAAATATGTGAAGAATAACATTTTAAGTTTAATTTTTTAAAAATTTTTATGTAAGATTTTTTTTTATTGCCAGTAACCGAAATGGTAGCACAGTATGACCTATAGTTCATGGAAAAATTTATATTTGTGCCCTGTAATATTTAAGCCCTCTTCCAGTCCCTTGACGTTTTGCCAAATATGTGAAAGAATCGAAATTTTTATTTAAAAAATTAACACATTAATTTCTTGAATCGCCTGTAGCGTAAATCAGTTGTACAGTATGACTCTTTGTTTACATAAAAATATTTTGATATTGTATGATATTTAAGTTTCCGCTGCGCCGGAGAAATTTACCATTTGAACCGTTTCAACGTGTTAATTCTTAGAAGCAGAATTATTATTCAACCTATTTTCTGCAATTAAAGTTAATTTAAACCTTTTTTTTTTTTCATGTAATAGCGCTACAGCCTGTACTAATATGTAGACAAAGCACTCTATTTGCTGTTGTAAGGGTCAATTCTTTTCAAATCACCTAGTCAGTGTCGCTCAACATTTTTAATTTTCCTGAGTATTTTATCATGGATTACTAAAAGGTAGCTATTAACAAAACTGCAATTGAAACAAATTTACATGCTATATTTTTTATTTTGCAGCCATTTCTAAAGTGGCAATTGTACAAATTTGCTCAAAAATGGGGTCTGCGGAAAATTTTATTGCCAAATCATTTTTAAAGATGTCAAAAAAATTTTGAAAACTGTGTTCAGCATAAAATGTCCTTTTTATTTAGTTTCAAGTTGCCCTAAGTCCACTTTTCAACATCTAGTCTCTTTTTTTCCTCTATCCTTTAAATTTCAGTTTTATAAGGAATTTTTCCCTTGCCATATGTTTCCTTAAAAAACGCTCAATGCGTTTGTTCGGGGGACCCCGGTAATTTGTAAATCTTAAATCATGTTGGGGGTATGGCAGCTAGATTTAAAAATTATTGCTCAGGCGTAAAGCTTTCATATAGCTTAGTTTCCTGCTTTTGGCAAAACTAATTTCAATTGAGAAAGAGGGGACAGCCTGTTAGTTTTTGAAAAAAGGCCTATTATCAGTAGCCTGCAAACAACTGCCGATGATCCGTTAATGGCAGCATTCTTAATTTTGAGCTTAAAAGTTAAGAGGTTAGGGTCCTTTTCATAGATTGAAGTTCCTTTTCTCCCTATGTACAAACTAAAAATCTGAAGGTTCCCTGAGTTTCTACAGGTAATGATGAAATCCGTTACGGTAGGCATCTCCCATGGCAGTGATCATCTACCGATGGTCCGACACACGGACCAGCAATCGGTCCGTTGAAAGATTTGACCACTCCTCTGACACTTTTTCTCGCCCGCAATAAATAAAAAAAAATATGTATATATTAAAAAGGGAAAAAAAGTAATAATAATAGCATAATACAGTGTCCGCTGCTTATATGTATCGCGTTTGAGCTAAGCAGTTTTAATCCGAAAAAGCAGCTAATTTAATAAAGCTGGACTTTGTTCTGTTTTTAACGCTTTGATTCATTGAAGTGAATGATTCAATTAACTGTTGATTTTATTAAGAGACACTTAGTGTAATAATATAATGTACAACATTTTTTTACCTGAGTTAACTGATTACTTATCCTTATTTTCTATGATTTTCCACATATGTTTGTTTGATTTTGTATAATTACTACAATTCTTACTTTACATTTTAAGTATTTTTTGTAACAGTTCTTTAATACCAAGTAAAGTTTTGTGTTTTACTTCTTCATGAAAAAAGTAAAGCTATTTATAAATTTCAAACGGTTCCCATGTTCAAAGTTCCTTCTAAACTAAAAAAAAAAAACTACCTCACTATTTGAGCAAAATTTTTTACAAGTTTTTGAGGGTTCTCAGGGTTGAAGTTCTTTTTTTTACATAAACAGGGGGACCAACTCACTGGTCTTGCAGATTTTTTTAAACCTCCGTTAAAAAGGTTGTAGCAATTCAAGCAAGATGGTAAGCTTCAAATTCCTGAGCTTCCGCCTGAAACAACCATTTTTCTTTCACATACCATTAACATTAACAAGGCCGTAACTAGACTGTTTCGAGGAAGGTTTTACCAAATCCATTTCCCGTGAAATCTAAGTGATCAATAAAGTTTGATGTCATTTGTACAATCTATTGATTTTTGTTATAATAGTTTATTTCAACGAGAAGGGCTTTAGGGGCATTAACATGAACAAATAAAAAAGATGATGCATTTATTAAAGGAAAAAAAAAAAAAAACTGATGGGTACTAACTCAAAATAATAAATGCGTGTACTCATGCATGTATTAGAACATGCGCACATCTTAAATTATTATTATTAGTTTATTTATTTATTTGATATTTTTAAAATATGTTAAGTAAGAGTGTGGTACTTTCAAATTGAAAGACTTTGGATGCTTTTCTTAGCGTCAGATATTCAAAATTATCAGACATTCAATTTTTGTAAGAAATGATGTTCGAAGTGAATACAATACAAACGAATACTGCAGTTAAAGTACTGAGATTATACAATTCTTCCGTAATAATAGTTTCGATTTAAAATGAAAATGAGAATAAAAAATAAAATCGCAAGAGGATATTTTTTAGCACAAAAAGTGTAATGAAAAGCCTTTTTTGAAAAAGCATTGAAAAATTTCGGAGGGGGTTTGAACCCTAAAAACCCACCCCTTAAATACCTGACCGTCAATTTTCAGCACAGTCGAGTTTCACCTGCGCGAAGCTCGGCAATGATCTAGTGTCACGGGACTGTGTTGCGTGTCACATTCGCCGATATCGAGTACTTGTCGATTCTCGAGAAGCATACTTGCCAACTGTACTGTTTTCAACAGGAGACTCCCGATTTTCACCCCAGTCTCCCAGTTTCCTGTTTTTCAGCATTTTTCTCCCATTTTTATAAGTTCATTTTTTTTAACTCGTGGAAAAAGCTCAAATGTAAGAGTTTTTTCTATGCATCATCCAAGAGTTTCACTTTCTTTTCAATAGATGGCGCCATTTTTCTGTAGTTGACTTTTTTGAAACGTTCTACATCTTTCTTTACACATTTTTTTCTCCGGAATTTTTAGAAGTGCGGCCCCGAAAATACGATACTTATTATAAAGTAAAATTCACCGGAAGTTTCTCTTTTAAATTACCTGCTTAGATAAACCTTGATTTCAATTATGCAGCAAAATATTTCTACTTCATAATGTGTTACTGTGTGAAAGAATAAAATATTGAATGCATTCTGTTGCAGTTTTGAATAGAATATTTTAAGTTTAATTATTCTCTACAAAAATCAAGTTTATAAATTACATTTAAATCACTAAAACTTGATATTTTGTTGTCCTAAAATTTTTATCAGAACTTGTCTCCTAATTTGTTTGAAATCATCTTTCCGACCCCTGATGATTTGATTTCCTTCATGCTAATTAATTTCAGTCTTGCTCATGCAGACACTTTTAAAAATTCAATTTAAAATTGATTTTTACTAACTTAGAAACGCGCGTATCTTTTTTCTGGGTGAAGTTAGCGGTTAGGAGTTTTCAAAACTTTTGGAAGGAAAGCCTTCTCATAAAGCTATTTTTCTTGATCTTTCCAATGAGACCAAAATCGAGAAGATCCGATAATTATTTCGGAAGATTATTAATAGAAAGAGCTATTTTTGAGTCCTTAAATTGAAATCTGAATGGATTAGAATTTTTTTCGAGTTCAAAAACACTCCTATAAATATAAGGGGGGCAGGAGCCAGGACGCCGCCTTAATTTCAAAAGGAAAGGGCCCCCTCACTTTTTCAGAGTAAAAAACTTATGATCAATTGAAATTCTTTTTTACTCAGTATATTGATTTATTGCACGAAAGTAAAAGCTGCAAATTCCACCCCCCCCCCCCCAAAAAAAGGGCTTTTTTCAGGTTATTTCATAAGAATGGAAATGGAACTTAGAATCGAAAGGCGGACGTCTACGATGGCCATCTATCTTGATTTTTGAGGCCATATTTCGCATTTTTTACTAGGTTATTTAATTATTAGTGTTAAAATCCAGTAATATAACAAAATTCTTAAGTGCAAGAATCTGAGAGAGTGTCACGCCTGTGATTCATGACCTCTCGGATTTTCTCCCAAAAATTACCAAATGTTTATTATCTTATTGAAAGACCAAATCAAGAATGTTTTGCTCTAAAGTTGAGTTGTTTAGTTTTTATGGACCCCTAAAGTTGAAAGTGCGACATCAAAAATTAAGCGGATTTTCAAGACATGGAAGTTACTGTGAGCCAAAACTCTTAACAGGAACGGTTGAACTCCAATTTTCTTTTTGTATATGGAATATAGAAGGTTGAAACTTCACAAAATGAATGTTAAATTTGAGGTAAGTTGTTGCCGTAAGGTCAGTGAAGGCCCTCAAAACAAGGCATTTTTGACGTTTTTCAGCGTTTTTGAGGTTCAAAAACAGCTTGTACATTTCAGTTGGCACGGCAAAAATAGTGTCGTTTGAAAGATCAGTATAAGCACTTTCAAATAATGCATAAACAACCGAGGAAAGTTTAACGTGCTTTTAGTTGCGTAAGGCCGAAATATGAAAAATGTCATATTTTACCGATATTCAAACGGTCATAACTTCCTCCTAACAACAAATTGAAATCTTTTTTTTGCCAATGTCATACTCTATTCTTTATCTTAACGGAACAGTTTGAGTCCTTTGAGGCGAAATGTAAAAAATTTTTTTGCAAAAAATGTACAGGAAAAAGTAAGTTTTTTGTAAAAAAAAATTTTACATTTCGCCTTAAAAGACTCAACTGTTCTGTCAAGACAAAGAATAGAGTATGACATTGGCAAAAAAAATATTTGAATATGTTGTTGGCAGAGGAAGTTATGGCCGTTTGAATATCAGTAAAATATGACATTTTTCATATTTCGGCCTTATGCAACTAAAAGTGCGTTAAACTTTCCTCGGTTGTTTATACATTATTTTAAAGTGCTTACACTGGTCTTTCAAACGACACTACTTTTGCCGTGCCAACTAAAATGTACAAGCTGTTTTTGGACCTCAAAAAGGCCTTGTTTTGAGGGCCTTCACTGACCTTACAGCAACAACTTACCACAAATTTAACATTCATTGTGTAAAGTTTCAACCTTCTATATTCCATATACAAAAAGAAAATTGGAGTTAAACAGTTCCTGGTAAGAGTTTTGGCTCACGACAACTTCCATGTCTTGAAAATCCGCTTAATTTTTGATGCAGCACCTTCATTGTTAGGGTTCCATAAAAGCTAAACAACTCAACTTTAGAGCAAAACATTCTGGATTTGGTCTTTCAATAAGGTAATAAGCATTTGGTAATTTTTGGGAGAAAATCTGAGAGGTCATGAATCATCTCATAATACTAGGCGTGACAGTTTCTCAGATTCTTGCTCTTAAAAAAAAGGCTTCAGAGGTGCTGCTTCCTAGACCCTCCCCCCGTGCCTACGTTTCTTTTGACCTCCCACTTTGATGCTCCAATGCCAGGCCCGTTATTTAGGGGGGCTTTGAGAAATCAATGTATTTACATATAAGTGGGCGTGGTTTTTGATGGTTTCTGTTGAAATTGCATTGTGTTTGGATCCTTTGCCCCCCCTGGAAAAACTTGAAATGACGTCCCTGTCCAACGCCTATGCCTACACACCTTCCCAGGTGCCCAAGTACCTCCCTGCCAAATTTGGTCCAGATCCGACGTAAACTGTGGATTTGTATAGGGAACATACATACACATATTTAGTCTGTGTTTTATTTATACGGATTCTGCATAATTTTGATGTTGCAGTATACCATGTTCCAGACATAGATTTCTTCGCCGTGTTATTGCTCGATAAATCATTCTCTGGCTATTGCGATATGTCACCTTTTAAAAACGCAAATCAATTCATTGTTTTCGCTGCATATTCTGCGATTTTGACTCGCCCGACGTAACTATTCGCTGTTTCAACTTTTGAATGTCAGTGATGCATTATCTGAGGTATTAACCTTGATCGTTGGTCCGTTTTGCGTGAAAGGGTTTCATTGAAGGTGTGTTTTTTGTTGCACAAAGATTGGGGGGAAATCGTACCGCAACGCGAATTTTGTGTGAAGAATTAAAAAAAAATCATAACAGAACTCAAATTTTGTTTGAAGACTGTAAAGTAGAACTTTTCTTTCTGAACCTTGTTTCAATCATACTAAGCGCAACGTACGCTGCAATTTGTAAATTTATTTTCACATATTTTACATTGGATTTTTACGCACGAAAAGTATGCTTATTTTGCCGCAATTTTGTTAAGAAAATTGAACAGTGGAAGGGTTAATGATGGGAGACGTCTGGTCCATGGATGTCGCTCCCATCTTGTTTCTAATAATTAGTAATTCTAGTCCTGTGGCAAAGAGCCACTTGTGAGTTTTCTCATTCTGTCACTGAGCCATCCGGTATTCTTCGAGCCCATGACTTCGACGAGTCAAAGTTTTTGATTTGTCAACTTCCGCCTCTTTCGATTCGGCCGCGTTGATTCCGAGGAACATCGTTATTTTCTTATTGGATTCTATTGACTGACGACCTAAATCAAAGTATTTGACTCGTTAACATCTGTCTCTTTCGATTCCTCCGAACGGGCGATGTCGATTCTGCAGAACATCGTTATTTTCTCATTCGATTGGATTGACCGACAACATCCCTCAAAGCATTTGACTTGTCAACATCCTTCTGTTTCGCTTCCACAAAACTGCGACATCAATTCCTCAATTCGGTAGAACATCGTCATTTCATAATTAGATTCTAATTGACAGGTGGGAATAATAAAATGGGCAGATATAGACCCGGCACGTTTTCCCATTTGTTTCGTTTGATTGTTCCCACTGCCCTCGATTGTTTTGAAAAGTGATTTTTGTTTTTCGTTAGCTTCAATTAATTAGCAATAGTGTCTGATGTCTGAAATTAGGACCGTGGGAACGCATATATAATGTGGTAATGTTCTGATGCAATTCCGTACACCAGCAGCACTGATGGTGTCAAAAAATCAAAATCTTAACATTTGTTGAAAGTGTTTTATATGTATTGTGTGTTATTTGTTAATTTCATGGTTAACGGTCCAAACATCTCTTCATTGACTAATGAGTTCCGAAAACCGAGCGCTTACGACGAACAACACTGGTTGCGTAACTTTTCGAAAGGGTGAATGATGTTATTTTATTTATGAATTTTTTTAGGAAGTTGCAGCATTTAACTTCTTTGACGTAATGTTTTCCTTTTAAGGAGTCATATTTTGGGATGCTTACCGTGTTATCTCGTTTTGCGTGTTTGCCGTATTTTTACCGATTCCGTTCTTCATTTGTTGATACATCACTTTATTCCTCAAATTGCAAAATAGAATTGTTTATCAATGTTTAAAACTCCCGCAAGATTGCCAATCTCCTGTCATGGAATGATTTTTTTTAGACCGAAGTTCATGAAAACGGGATGAATTTACGCAGACTCTTGTTGTAGAATGATTTTTTGTGAACTGAACTGTGTTAAAACCGGGTGAATTTATGCAGACTTCTGTTGTTGGGTGAATTTTTTCTAACAGAACTATGAAGCCTGGATGAATTTATGCAATCTTCTATCAGAGAATAATTTAACTGTGCTGCCTATAAAAGCCGAATAAACTTATGCAGACGATTGTTGTGGAATAATCCTTTTTTCAAACTGAAGTACGTGAATTTATGTAGTCTTCTATTGTAGGATGTGCTGTTTATGAACTGAATGAACTTATGCATACTTCTGTCTGAGAATGATTCCCTTTTTCAAACTGAACTGCATAAAATCCAGATGAATTTATACAGATATCTGTTGTTGAATGATTTAAGTGTGCTGTATGAAAACTGAACGAACCTGTGCCGACTTCTGTTGTAGAACATTTCTTTCTAAAACTGAACTAAGTAACGACTGACTGAATTTATGCAGCTTGCTAATTATGTTTTTTCACTGACCTTCCTTTGTGTAGCCTTCTGTTGGTGGTGAGTATTGCTTTACACGAGGAGATTTCTGCAGGGGATTCTGATCCAAATTTCTCAAAAATTTCAGTGGTTTTGTTCCAAAAATTTAGAAAAAGAAATGTTTCCAAGAATTGAAAAAAAAAGAAATCGATGTTTATTCGAAAAACCTTTTTTTTTCTCATAAAATTTTTTCCCCGGGTATGAGATTGTTCCCATGATCCGCGATTTTACTTTTGCTCGATCATTTTGACCGGCTTGAATGGGATTTTCGACTTGACGACGACTCCACCCCCTTTTCCCGTTTCGTTCCCCCAAACGGCGATGATCATTGCACAAAAAAATCTGAAATCTTCCTCATTCATAAAAAGTGTCTTGCGGGTATAAGTTTAGTAACAATGGCTGTTTGCATGTGATTTAACCAGAGAAGGAGCTTGTAAATTCTGAAAGATTGTGAAATAATGGAAGGAAAAAAGAAAACCTAATTGGTTTTAGACTGTACATTAGAGGTAAAAGAAAACATAGAAAAAAAATAGAAATGCTTCCCAATTTTTTGTTTGATACGAACACAAATATTAGAGTGTATTACAGTCTCATTCTTTCTGACTTATCTCACAATAGTACTGGAAGTTTGGACTAAGTTTTAAATTATGTCTTTACTATAAAATTAATTTGTCGCACCGGTGCTTGCTATTTCATATTCCTTTTCCCATATTAATCAAAAGAAAGAGATTCGCCATGCATCTATACATAAACATTTATGTACAGGCTTGACAATTCCAGATGTTTTAACCACTTTCCTTATGAATTTTTTTGGAAAAAAATTGCAAAAAAAAAAAAAAAACAACACATTTTTTTTTTAATTTAATTTTAAAATACAAGAAAATGAAGCAAACAAAATATGTAGGTTTCAAGTTGAATTTTTAATTATTTATAGCTGTAAAATCAATTAGTTTCACCCTAGTTTTCTCGGGATAATAATTACCTGCAACTCATATGACCCCGAGATAACTCGGGATAATCAGGCAGGCGGTTAAAAGAGTCTGAAGCAAATCAACTAGCTAGATATAGATAAAAAAACGTGAGATATTCTGGCGCCATCAGAAGGCAGTCTGATGCTTTTGTCTGAACGGATTATAATTCAAAGGGCAAGAAAATGCGTACACGGCTCGGATAGAGGGGCATCGATCTGTCGATCTCAAGAATTCCACGAATTCGCTTTCGAACAACGGAGACGCATTTACGTTCGCATTCCATCACGTCATCAGAGTCGTTTCGATCGACGAAAAAGCCGATGAATGCGCCGGCATCGACCAGTGCCGTGAGTTTTATAAACCGGGAATACTTCGATCCGTCATTATTTTCTGTTGATTTATTCGAATCTGTTTCATTCGGGCTCCGAGCCGTTCGTCGGTGCTCGCGTCTTTTAAGAAATTCGCAACGATTGACAGAGTCATCCTTTGTGCTTGTAACGAGAGCGGGACTGGCGATTTTTCAAAACAGACAACGATTTTTCAGATTGACAGAGTCATCCTTTGTGTTTGTAACGAGAGCGGGACTGGCGATTTTTCAGAACCCTTCGTGTTCATATTACTCTTAAGGCGCCATTACGTAATCCATGGCCCGGATCGCTCATTCGCCGTACTTCACCGAATCTATCACTCCTGTGTCGCATTGAAAAGGTAGCATTCACCCTTCACCGAAGATGCAGTGCGATGACGTTTGTTTTGTTTGAGAGCGTTGAAGGTATTCTACGCTTGTAAATCGGTACTGCTTGTTGTGAATTTAAGACGGATTGCATTCGTTGGCCTAGTTTACAGCAATATCTTGATCTGTTCTTGTGTTTCTCTGTATTGTGTACTAGTGGTGCAACATCAATGCTGATGTTTTGTTAAGACTGATGTTTTTACCATTGAGTATTGATGTTTTTCAAACATTGATCGTTTGGGTTCGATATTCTTTTCGCTGTCGATGTTTTATGTTCCAGAAAACAGTTTGGTAAGAGTAAGAAATTGACACCTCTAATCATTAGTTACACTATTAATCTCATTGGGAAAACTTTTCTATGATTATAATCAATGTGTTGTTATTATTTTTTAACACGTTGGGAGCGCACGAACTCTTGGAAGGATGGCAACAGGTTCACGTAGTGTCCCCTTGGGGACATCACAATGCGGGTTTTCCCGGCTTGATTCATATCAGCGGGCGGAAGGCATCCAGTAAGGACTTTAAATTTTCACAATTGAATGTTTAAAAAACAATTTTTAAATTATTTTCCCTTTATCTACATTAAAAATGGATCCGAATCGGTAAGTTAGACGACAGAATATTTTTCAGTCCGATGGTGGTTACCATTGTCATGAGGTCAGCATTGAACGTGTTAATCAACATTGTTTCGTGTTTTTTTAACTATGTTTTACATTTCAGAAAAAAGTTTCATAAAAACATGCGATAGAAAAGATAAATCATTTACTAGTAGTTGCAGTATCTATTTCATTGGAAAAGCTGTCATTCATTTCCACTGATAAGTCAACAAGCCATGGTGTCTGAACATCATTCCTTTGCGCTCAATGTTTTTTTTTAAGAGTATGTTTTACATTTCATTAATCAAAATTCTTATGCAAATATTCGATGAAAAGAGTTGTTTTGTTAATCAATAGTTGCGCAGTGTATCTCTGTAAAAAAATTTCTATAATTGCCATCGGTGTCTTGCGTTTGATGCTTTGCATGTGACAAAGGAAAACGCGATATATATGGTCAATGATATGATGAGGTCAATGCTAGAGGGGTTACTGTATTTTTTAAAAAAAACATGTTTTTTGGCCGATACATCAATACTAGCTATGTTTTATTTTCGAATATTGATGATTTTCCATCGGTGTCGCTCCTCTATTGCGTACTGTCGAAAAATCTCAAATTCTTTGTTTAATTGAAAATCAGTGTTCACGACTTGCATGTGTGTGATCATTCAGCTAATTGACAGAATCTCACATTTTTATCTTTAGGTACACGGAATTCCGCTATTTCACTGTTTTCGGAAAAGATATAACAGTTGCAAAAAAACTCATTCCCGTAACAAAAATAATGTACAATTTTTAAAAATCGCCCATGTAAACAGCGAATAAGTACTGCCTTTTGTTTTGTAGCAAATTACTTTTCAATGTTGCCGCTGCAGAAATCTATGCAAACAATTTGTGCGATTTCGCTTCACGTTTTCGTCCTGGCCACAATCCTTCCTCCACGCATTTAAATCATCACAGCAGTAATGATGTCCACGAAAAGTGCACGGGATTTTCCCACTGGAAAATTAATGTTCTGGGCGATGCGATGCGCAATTCATTTATTTCAAAATTAGTGCTCATTTTAGTGTTTTTCGTACACGGTGCTTAGAAGTTCCTCATTTTTAGTTTGTCTTTTAAAAATAATTTACTCGTTTTCATCGTTGGTTGATGTTTCCCCCTGCATCCATGTGCCAAGTAATGGAATTTTCCCTGAATTTTTTATTTGAAATTTAAATTTCTGTCAGTTTGAAAAAGATGCCATTGTAAAAGTAAAGCAAAATTGCAATTCAAGTAAAACAAAATTGCAATTTTTTTTTGACATGGGCTGTTTTTTTTTTTTTTCTTTTTTGTCTCTGATTAAAGGTATTTATGTATATTTTTTTTCCATTTGCGTTTTAAGTCATGTTGTGCTTTCTAAACCAAGTGTTTAGTTCTATGTTATTTTTTCGATAACCGTCGCTTCGACATCGAAATGTTTTTAAGAGTTATGCAATTCAATGCCTGGGTTGGCAAAGGATTTGATTTTGAATGTAAATATTCTCCAATGAGATTTCATTTGGGGATCGACAAAAACGTTTATTCCGAATAACGTTTTCCCGCCAAGCGCGAGGTGGAATGTGTTGCGTCTCGAAAACCCTCCGGCAAAAAGAGCAACTCGCAAAATTTCTCTCCATGGTGCGATATTCCGGCCATCGAAACTTTCTCGGAGTCGATTCGTCCAGCTTTCATACATAGCTTTCAACAATTCCTTTTAACTTGTGGCTAGACACATCACGCTGTACCTTGTGTTATTTCTTCCACTACCGTTTCATGTTTCTAACCCCTGATACAAAAAAATGGGGAATCTGTTTGATGTATGCACTTATCCGTGTGCGGCATGATTGATGAACCGATTTTGCGTGTTTATTTTTTTGTGCGATCGAGATTGTTATCGACTGTTTCACGGCTTCGTGGCGTTTAAACTATCCGGAAATGTAATGGACGTCTATCCTTGCCGTTTTTGATTTCTTTTCGTATAAGACATCGTAACTGATATTTGTGAATAAAGCTTTTAATGGAATTTTCATTCTCTTGATTCAGCAATGGATGTGAATTTTTTCATCTTCTGTCATTTTCCGTGTTTTGTAGTACTAACATAATGAAGTTTTGTACTCTGGATCATTTTGATGTGAAGGCTTGTATGGTTTAATAGCTCTTGTCTTGAGAAATGGCGGGTCAAAGCTGTCTATCATATAAATGTATTTTTGTCATTGAAATATATCTTTATCATTCTTCCTGTGTATTGATGGTATCTCTTGAAACAAACTCTCCCAATAGTACAAAAATCCTCTTTTTCCCCCTTTAAGTATTTTTACCACAGTTATGCTTCTATTTTAATTTTTTTATCTGATGCGTTATTTTTTCAATTTCTGCAATTCTTTGAAAATAAAGAGCAGGCAGAGACAAAGTCTTGCATTTTTGGTACGGCGGCAAATACGAGATTCGATTGTAAAGCAAGTAACCCAGTTTAACCAAAACACTGAACCTATTTATAAAACCTGCATTGCTTTCTTTATACTGTTGTATTACTTTTAAAATGAGTGCTGCTTGGTTCATTTAAAATGTATCAAATGTCGCCTTTTATTTACTTATAGTCGGTGCTTGCGATTGTCGTTGCAGAGAGAAATATAGGAATTATTTTGCCGAGTTTCTCACGGAAATGTACGTCGTAATGAGGAGAGGGGCACTAAAATGAACATTTACAATAAAAAATGTGCGGTCAGACCAAGATTACTGAAAAACATTTCACGGTGCCTGGAATTTCCGAAATTTTACTCGGGAAAACGTGGAAATCTGATTTTGTCTCGGTCACGCCGTACGTCGCATCGAGCGGGTTTCGAAACTTTCAATGAAGCGAGCTCACTGCGGAGAGACTCGTTCGTCGGTGGGATCATTCTCGTGAATGAGCGGGCTTAAACCGATCGCTGCAGCACGTTCTCCCGAAACCGAACGACGGAACCGGGAGCATCGTACCGATGCTCCGATCATCACGACGTACGTACGGTTTCCTTCGATTCTCGTCTCGCTCCGTCGGTTCGTTTCGCGGACGAACAGTTCGAGATATTAAACACGCGTGTCGATTTGTTTTTTTGCATCTGTATACTTGTATTAAACTGTACTCCGCTAGCGAACACGTCGTCGGTGTTCGTCGTGATGCTTTCCGGCTCTCCGCGGTTGATGCCGGAACATCGACGCGCTTTCAGTTTTATTACTTCTCCATGTTTTTTATTTGCTTGGCATTGAATTAAGTAATTACTTTTATTTATTTATATATTATGTGTAGTGAATGAACTTTAAACAGTTTAATGTACTGAATGAATTTGCTTTACTGAAAGAGTGCGGCGAACCGTCCGAAGGATTTCGTGACCGTTCTGTTATACTTTTGCAAATAAATCCAACTCGACTTAAAATTAATTTAGGGAGTTTTATTAACATGCTTAGTTAGTATGAACGTATGTACAAAAAGCCGGCATCTATCCGACATCCAAGTGCAGATCCACCACGGCATCCCGGCCGCTCCACCTTTTTTACATAAGTCGCCGCGAAGCAAAGCCGAACGGCGCATGCGAGTGTCTCGTCCAATCAGCGAGAAGCGCACTTAACGCGTCACGCACACGCGCCAGAGCGAATCTTACGCTCTCCCGGGAAGAGCGATCCGCGCGACGCCTCCTCGCCGACTGGAGAAACAACGCTCTCCGTGACTGCAGGAGGACGCGTCGGTACACTTACCCGATCGTTGCGTAACACGTTCGAGAGGAGCCCGCGCTCCCCGTGTCGGCCGGAGTTCGCTCCGCCTGCAGAACCGCCCGCGAGCGGAGTCGCCTCTCGTCTCGGAGCAGAGCAGTCGTCGATTGTCGTGAATTCGAGTTCCGTGCCGGGGCGGCCGCCTATGCGCGTGACGCAGTTTCTCCGTGAATGTGCTTTACCTTGCTGATGGGCTTACCGTCAAGATTTTTTCTTCTATTGATTTGTTTTTTCTATAACATTGCCTCAAAAATAATTAATTTGACCCATTAAGCTTGCAGTCTCTGGCAACAGTGCTCCCCCCCACCATTCGCATAATCTGTCCCAATTCACATTGGTTTTTTCAGCCCGAAATTACTTTTTGTTTTGTCTAAATTATATAAGAAAAAAGATCAAAAATTCCACATTTTTACTCATCAGTGGAGCAAAATAATCACTTCATCTCGAGAATAAAAATTTTTACGGAAGAAGATAAGAACTCTTAGAAGTATAGAATAGTGATACTGATTGCCTACAAAAGTGGATCAATGTCAAATAGTATGACACAAAAATTTGTTGATTTTAAACGGCATGTCATTGTAGCCAGATTTCATTAACCTCCTCTATAGAGAGAAAAACTCAGTTTTTTTTGAGTTTAAACTTTTTACTTCGAATTAGGTAAATAGGAGTTTTTTCTTATTCTATTTTTTGCTGTTTGAAATTTGTTATAGCAATCTGGATACATAGTTTGTGAAATTTGGCTACAGGGTCATTCCATATGAAATCAACAAATTTCCTATCTTACTACTTTTTTTTAATTAAGTTTGGTAGGCAATCAGTATCAATACTCTGTACTCCCGAACGGTTTTAATTTTTTTCTGTAAAAAATTTAATCCTGAGATGTAGCCATTTTTTGCTCTGCAGATAAGTAAACATTTGGTTTTTTTCATCTTAACTCGTAAATTTGCTCAATAACAATTAATTTATTTTTCAAAAAGCAATGTGAATCATTGGATTAGATTATGTAAATAAAAAAAGCGCTCTTGCCAGATACCATGAAAAATTAGATGAAATTTGAAAAAAATAGAAATGAACTTTGCATAAATTGTGACGTGATAGAAAAAAAGGAGGTTATTTTCAAATCATCTATATTTGTTTGTTCCTTATACAAATCCACAGTTCTCGTCGAATTTTCATCAAACTTGGCATAGAGGTTCCTTGATGCACTTGAATTCACATAGGTGGGGTTTTGAAATTTTAAAAAAATCCAAAAAGTTCGAAATTAAAATTTTTTGTCTCAAAATGACCATTTTTTTTCAATTTTGAATAGGTAGAGTAATATAGGAGAAGGGTAAGTAGAGTAATTTAAGAATACAAATTGATAAAATTTAACACATTTAAATAATTTAAATATGAGTACAAACAACAAAATTCGACAAAGATTATGATTCACAATGAATTGTCAATTTAAGGCTCACCTATTTCATTGTTGTTACAAAAAAAAACATCTTGGATTTTGCATGTTGCATTTTAACCCGATCGACGCCGGGCATATCCAATAGTAATCGATTAAAAAAAAAAAGAACTTGACATTTTTGAATCATAACAGCATTTTGTAGCATTCAAAGTAAAATATCTGTACCTCAGAACCAGACTAACGTAAGTCCATTTTCGTCATTTTTCGGTAGAGGGGAAAAACGATTGTCGAATATATCGTTTTTCCCCTCTACTGAAAAATGACGGAAATGGACTTACGTTAGTCTGGTTCTGAGGTACAGATATATGCTGTACAAAAAAAATATCTTCCCTTGGATTATTGTATTCTTTAAGCTGAATCTTATGGTACAATTGAATTTCCAACACAGTTTGGCTGATTTTAAAAATTTGTTGAAAAAGTTATTTATTTGTCAATGCTATCTGACGGACTTGCTACTTTTTAAAATGTTGGTCAGTTACCATGCTTTTAACAAATTCATAAAAATCATCTAAAGTATTTCGGAAATTATACCGTAAGATTTGGATTTAAGAATACAATAATCCAAAAGAGACTGTTTGAGCAACATATATTTTACTTTGAATGCTACAAAAATACTTCTTGTTTTGCTTTAAAATTGTTAATCAGTTGCCTGTGGAATCACCCTCAGGCAAAGGCATACATTTTAACTACCTCACATTTTTGCAATAGTTTCTTTGATGCATGACGTCTTTGTATGATCAATGTTTCAAAAAAAAAAAAAACCTAGTCTGTTGGCCCTAATAATTGCTTTGGTTCACATTGTGAAAATGACTGTTTTTGTTCAAAATGAATATCTTAAAAGGAAAGCAAAAATTTTCCAAAACCGAGTTGTTCGTGACTCATTCGTTTTACAGAAAGTTGTCGAGAGTCAAACCGTGATTGAGCCACCAATCTGTTATTGTTACGATCGAATCGTAGCCCGGTATTTCGGCTGTGATTCCTTATGAATAATGGCGCATTCTCTCTCGCTCTGGTTTATTTTCTCAGTAACATTCGAAAGTCGACCGTGCGAATGACAACAGAGTCTTCATTTGGTACAGAAAATAAAAAATTTGCTTCATGGACTGCGATGCAAACACTCGCCGTAAATGGAATTCGCATCGCAATAAATTCTTTTAAAACGGAAAGTTAGCTGCATTTGCGTTTCTCACCACCGAGGGGCACCGAAAATGGTGGAGATTCCCACCGATGGCTTTAGTGTGAGTGTGGCACATCTGGCTATCGAAGCTCCCAATGGAATGGCATCCCATCCGATAGCCCGGCCCCCGGAGATTCACCAAAGAAGTAAGTGACTTTATCCCGCGAGTGCCGAGAATTATTTTTCTGGCGGGAAATTTCACGCCAGCAGACGCATCCATTGTTTTGCACAGACCCATACCCCAGATACGTTATTCCTTGCTCATTGCTTGAGCAACTTGCAGAACTAAAGAGGCCAGTAAGCAATGTTTTAGTAATAGTTTCATATAGCACAGTCGTGACTGAGTCGACTAATGTCATTTGAATATTGCTTCCCCGTAAATTTTCAAATTTGAATTGCTTTATGTGAGGAAGAGCAGGAGATGTTAGGGCAGTTTTGGTTTTACTCTTGGGTCTGTCCCCCATTGAATAAGAATATTGGTTGAACCACTCAGACTCATATTTTAATGAAAATGACAGCTAAAATTTAAGATTCGACATTTTTAAAGAGTTCGCATGTATGTTAGTTTTTAAAAATGAACGTTAACCTTTTAACTGTCATGCCCGAGATAGTCTCGTGCACAGCTTTTTTTTCGAAAATGTCACGCCCGAGTATTACTCGGGGTAATTTATTATTTTTTCATCGTATTGTTATACCCGAACATCTATCGGGAGACGTAATTTCGGCTTCATCTCTTTGTCAAACCCGACTGTTTCTTGAGTTTGTGCTTCGAAAAGTGTTAAAAATCAAAATAACTTGACAGTTAAAGGGTTAATGTAACAGGAGCAGTTGACGAGGCCTCTGCACATGCTTCGTGATGGGGCAATCTTTTTCTGCAAGCATTTGCTTCTTCAGTGATTTGAGTTAAAAAGCACGCATAATTACTTTTCACTTAAAATGCAATTGCATTTCCTGAACTTTTCTCCTTAAACTTAAAGCTAAAGTAATACATTTATATTAATGATTTCCTTTTCTTGGTTTAAATCAAGTTGAATTAAATCAGCAAAACGCCAGCATATTATTTTAATACACTGTCCTAAGCAAGAAAATGTAAGAAAAGGGACATAATAGAATTTCAGCATGCCCAATACTGCACTGCATCCGTTTTTCTAAGCTTGACATGAAAGTGTCTTTTGAAAAAAAAAAAGCCTGATTTTCAGGTAATGTGAAAGTTAGCTTCGGATCAGGTTAATATACCTCAAAAGCACCTTAAAAAAATAGTTTCCTTACTTCAAATTTCAAATCATAAATAAAGACCAGCCTAAGAAAATGAAAAGCCCAGAGTCTGGAATGCCACATTGAGCTGAAAATTCCCTGAACTCTGCCTTTCTAAAAATGACGTCCTCTTCAAGTGTTTCGACATGACCCCCTCACCCCTAGATAGTGGACTCCTTGTTCTTGCAATGGAGCAAGAATATAACATATTTGAAGTTTTGTGGAATGTTTCGTGCAATAATGGATGCGTCCATTGAAATGGAGTTGTCCCTCTGTTTCTGAATGGAGGTAAAAGCAGTGTAAGCATGAGCTTGAAGACAACCTTCCCTGTTGCTACAATGTAGCATATTTCACTCCAGGCATTGCAAAGAAATATTCCAATATTACAACTCATTGGCATGAAAGCATGGCTCAAAAGTGTTTTAGTGTCAATAACTGCATACGGAAACTCGACCGAAGTGCCATAGCATGGTTTCAATTCACTGCAATGGATACTATGTTAACTATGCTCATGTTCAATGCATGAGCTTGACAGCTCTGTTCTTATTCTAGTTATAAAAAAAACTAAAAACATTTAGTCATGTTTATATTGGTATGTGGTTAAGTCATTTGAGTAGAAATGTCACTGCACGGTATGGGACCTCAAATCTGGAACACTCGGGACCTCGACCTTTCTGAATTTTATGTATTAATTTTATATTGTTTTTAAAAAAATATGACGGCACTTACCTTCTGACATAGTTTAAAACTTTGCTTGAGGCTCGTAATAATCGGCATGAATAATATAATTCCCAACATGATCGAGTGTCCCGGACCGGGGATTTAGGCGTTAAGAACGTATGTACAATTTTAAGTAGAAAACATCAAAGTACCTCGGAACATTTGGCAAGTATAGACTAGGGCTCTATTATCACTACATGCTAAAACTGATTATCACTGAAAAATAAATCCGGGAGAAAAACGTAAATAGTACCGCTAAAACAAGCCGACCAGCGGCATGACTAAAACAACTCACTGCTAGGCTCGATCCGTCTCCCGACCACGCACCATCGACGGAATGGAACCGACACTCACTCGACTGGATCTTTCCAACTAAATACTAAATATGCCGGGGCGTGAGAGCGTCCGATTGGACGAAAAGCAACCTTCTAGAAGGAATCCCGATGACATGGGCAACGCCTCCCAGACTGACCAATGGGAGCGTGGGCTGACGTAGACGAAAGTCGTCTAACAATCTGTTGACTGTAACTGAGTCAAATGAGTTAGTGATGCAACCTGGACTGTAAACGGCGGCAAAGACGGCCGTAAGTAAAATTTAGAGATATAAAAAAAAAAAAAAGTTACTTCGCAGCAACTTAACTTGGCAGTGACGTCACTACGGGCGGATGACGTCGGCGTGACGTCAGCCCATGAAAAACGAGCTAGATAAAACGTCACAGCCAACTTGGCGAATAAGAGGAGATCGCTGATTGCTCGTGAGCTCTCGTCGGCTCCGCCCGTAGTGGCGTCACTGCCAAGTTGAGTTGCTGCAAAGTATAGAATTATTTAATAGTAAGAATAAGCTAAAAACAAGGGTTTAAACCAAACGAGAACACTCCTCACTCTGACGCCCGTTCCGTTGCAGAGCACCGCAACATGCCGCTGGAGGACGCCCTGAAGCTGCTGTCCCGCAACTTCCACGAGTGGGTGCGTGCGCAGCGGGAGCAGGTGGAGCGGGAGCGCTCGGAGCGCGGGCCCTACACGGGCGCCGTCGCGGCCGACCGCGGGACGCAGCTGCTGCTGCGCATGCTGGCCGACGGCCGCTGGGTCTCCCTGGCCGAGATCAACTCCCTCATCCTCTACCTCACCGAGCGCAGGGACAAGATGCGGGGCGACGAGAGGGCACGCCCAGCCCCCGCCCCCCTCTACGAGCCGCCGCCGCCCGCCGTCAGTGAGTACCCTCCGCCTTTTTTTCCGTCGTTTCGAAAAATGGGAGGGGTTTTGACCTGTGTCTTCTTGGTTCTCATTTCATTTCTATTTATTTATTTAATTTTCTTTTTCAGTTTTTCACTATTTTAGTCGTAACGCACCCTTTTTGCCCCCGATGGATTTGGTGACGAATATATACGTATTTTTTGGTTTTTCATCAAATGACATATATACAAAATATAAAATTTCGGTGATTGGGGGAGCGCCCCCCCCCCCCCCCCCGAGGAGGAGTGATTAATAATGTTCGACGTAGACTGGGGGTGCACATCCTGCGGGCCAATTGTGATGGGCCGCCTGCGAGTGCATTTAATTCTATGTGTTGAAAAATGAAAAATGAAAATTTTCGATTTTTTTTTTTTCCGAAACTCAGAGGAAGAAGTAAAAGGTTTTCCAGCAAGATTTTAAATTACACACACAAAATAAAAAACTCTAAAATTCGTTTGAAGAAAGATTTTAGAACTTAGTTGCGAAAAAGCGTAGACCTGAAAATTTCAAATTTCAGTTACAAACCAGTGGACAGCAGACTTTTATAGCTTACTAGCAGTACCCGCATTGCCTGCGTTCATGTAGTAGATTTAAAAAAAAAGTTGGAGAAAGTAATGTTTTTCCCTTCGAAACATTTAAGCATAATCCCGAAAATCGCAAAGATCGAGTTGAGCCTCAGCTGAGTTCACTTCGTATTGAAGTGTTGAAGTCCAATTTTCCACGTTTGAACAAAATGGCAACGAGAATTAAAATTTGATTTTCACGAACTTTAAGCGGGTATAAGTCGTTTCCTTGTGATTTTCAACATGCCCTTCACGGCACCATAGGTAGAAAATGTTCCATTATAGGATTTTTCGTAATCTTTTCAATGAGACCCGGATCAAGATGATACGATAATTATTTCTCCAGATGGATCCATTTTTTGGGTCAAAAATTTAGATAGCGAATAAAAAAAGAACTATTCATTGAATTTTTGCGACCCAGTCTATCAACCTTCCCTGAGCTAAGCTGCAGCTGCTGTAAAAATTGGAACGGAATCGGTCGGGTGGTTTCGAATTTCACCCGGACACACATATTTTGGAGTTTGTGTTTTACATATATGAAGATTAGACATTGATTCGGTAAACCTAATTATTGTTACAGTAAGGTCAATCCATGTCAAATCACCCAGGGAAACGGGATTTTGTAACCCATGTCTTCAGATTTGGATAAAGTTTGGTGTATTTAATATTTCTATGGTGGTAAGTAACCACCTGAATTCTTTTGCCCATACGTGATCTGGTTTTTGTTTTACAGGCTGTCTGACTTTTCAAAAAAATTGTATTTTCTGTCAGCCGCTGAGCCTAATCTGCATGTGTACGTATTTCTTCAGTACATTGTGACGGGTGCAGAAGTCTAGCTGTCTCTCAAAATTCTCAGACATGTTGATGAAAATATGACGAAGGCGGGGCAAGATTTATTTGGAAAAGAAATTTCATATTACCGAAAATGAACCGAGACTCGAAAAATTACGTTTTTAATTCATTTTGGACGTGACCCCATATTGCAGTTTTCATTGATACGTTCAGTAGTCCGAACTTTCACATTTTTCTTTCACACCTATGGGATGCATATTACACCAGAAATAAAAATTAAAATTATTAAAAATTCAAAAGTATCTGAAGCGAAAAAAAAAAACGTAATTGCGAAAAAATGTTGTGAAATACACGGAGGCATGTACTTTCATCGGCGGCTTCCGGCGAGCCGAAAGCTACGTTGGCAAACAGTTTGGACCTTCCGGTAACTAAACAAAAACGTTCTAGCTGCGACTGTGGGCGTGGCAGATGTTCTCATTTGAATCTCACTATTTACAAATGCCAATAGAGTGAACTAAAACATAACGTGCCCTGGTATGACGGGGACAAGTCGGTTTTTTCGAAGGCCCCCACGTTCGATGTATTCCAAGAAAAATCTGCACCTCAAAGCCAGACTGACGTAAGTCCCATTTTCACTACTTCTCGAGGAGAGCGATCGATCTACACTCGAGAGATTTTTTCCGCCTTTTCCCCGTTTCGAACCACTGTGCCCCGTTCGCCATCGAAACATTAAATGCACACAAATCTGAGGACACGGGTTGCGTGGAGAGTCAACCACGAAGAAAAAAAATTGAAAAGAAATGCCATTCTGAGGAATGTTGCTTACTTTTTAATATTTCATTGCTCGAGGCCTCACTTGAATGTTAGAAATCCTTCTGTGTCGAATGAATTGCTATTTTGGCATGTTTAAAAGTGTTATTTCAATGCCACGTGTCATGGGGTGGGCCGAAAATGATTATTTTTTGGCTTCGATGATGGGTTTGCGAAAAAGGTGCCATTGGGGGAGCAGAGTGCAGAGAAAAAATTTGAAATTTTTTGGTTGATTTCTCGTTGCAGTTTCTTGAGATTTTTAAGGAATTATTTAAAAAAAATTTTTAGCACCTGACATCTAAAAATGCATCATATATGACAAACAATGCCATTATTTTAAGACAAATGCCCCGAAAACTGCATTTCAACGTTTTAACAAAATTTATTAAAAAAAACAGGAAATTGTCAAATCTTCTACGCATTTTTATAAAAGGAAGGAATTATACCACAGACCTCAAATTTTTCATGATATTTCTATGCCCCCAATGGCACTTTTTCCCCCTACCCGTTTTCGAAAATAGAAAAAAAAATTTTTTTAAATAATTTGCTAAAAATCTCGAAAAAACTACATTTTTTCCTAGCTTTAACGCGATTGTGGAAAAATAAGAAATTGACCAAAACCTTTCAAATTTTTTGTGTGCACTTTATTCCTCTAGTGGCATCTTTTCTGCAATACTCATCATCGAAATTAAAAGAAGAGTCATTTTCGGCCCACCCTGATGTGTAATACTAATTTTACTGTCTACCTGTAATTTTTCAGCAATGTTTTAGCATCGGCTTTCGGGTCACGATATTTCTTCTTATTTTCGCAGAAATGCTCTATATAAATCATATTGAACAGGAATATAAACGTATTTTTTGAAATAAATACAAGCATTTTTTTAACAACTTTTTCAATACATATTCACACCTACCCTCTAAAAAAATGAATTCTCACATGAAACAGTGGTAAAGTGTTCCAGAATTTTATGTTTCTAATTCAAAAAAATTCCACTCATGAAAACTGGATTTTTTTTTAGTTCAAATAAAATATATTTTTAAAAAATTGTCAAATTTTTGATCATGTGGCCCATTATTACCGATATTATTCCTAATTAATCGGTTTTGTCTAAAAAAGCTACCTTTAATATCTTGTTTTAGGATAAAAACAATAACGAAAATTTTAGTCATTTCAATCAGGAAAATACCTGGAAACTTTGTGGGAAAAATAGTCAAAAATGACCAAGTTTAAGATTCTTGAGAAAATTAAATAAAATGCTTATTAAAATGTAAGTAAGTGTGTGCATAAAGTTTTTGTTGTATCTGGGAAATGTCTCATTATTTGTAATTCAAAACAAATAAATATTCATATTCAGAGTGGCTCACAAAAGTGTTCGTACACTTACCATTTTCAATGAAATCGAGTTTTTTTCGTTAATTGAAATTATTCAGAATGGGTGTTTAATAGTAAGATCTATGATCTATTCTATTCTTAACAAAACTACATGAAATATTTTAACAATTTAGTAACAAAATTTGATTTTTCAGAAATTAATAATCAAAAAGTATCATAAATTTGATCTCACAAAAGTCTTTGTACACTTTAAAGAAATAGTAACATCTTTGTAAATAATCTCATTTTTCGTTGTTTTATCATTCAGTATTAGTTCTTTAGTATCTACAACAGCTTTTAATCACATTGGAAATTATGTTGTTAGTTTTTTTTTTTTCCTGATTTCTAAGCCTATGTTCTTCAATCATTACACTGCTTTTAGTTTGTTTTTCGTTTTAACGTCGTATTTTCGCACTCTAACCTCCAGTTTTCTCCAATCATGTTCCTCTGGGTTTAAAGTGAGTCGAATGGTGACTCGGGTGGTATTTATGAAAGTTTGGGACACTTTTAGAGACGCCAAAAGCGAACGTTGCAAGCCGTGAGCTTCTTAGTTACCTTGGTAAGAAAAGCAGGTTGCTTCCAGTGCCCAAATTTGGGTCGATAGTTTTAAATTGTGTTTTAAAATATTTAAATAATCAATATGTTTGGTCACTCCATCAATAAATATAAAATGACTAAGTTCTGCTGCTGACAGGCACCCTTACACAAGAGCATCTCTACCACCTTGCTTAACTGTTCCAACTAAATTCTTAGAATTAAATTCCTAACTTTTTCTTCTTCTTATAATTATCGCCAAAAAAGGTTAAATTTACTTTTATCTGCAAATAAGGCGTTATTTTTAAAACATTTTGGGCTTTTTTATCATTTACGTTGTGAAGAAAACACGAAGTTCTGTGTTATCTGCACTAGCAAAACGTTTTCTGAGGTTAGAGTGCTCAAGTAGACCAGCTGTTTACAAGACTGGGTGAACTTTCTCAGTTGACATTGAAACATAAAATGCTTGCTTAAGTTCCGTAGAAACTTTAGCGTAGATTTTTCATAAATTTTCTTACCATAAATCTCAAGCGTGTTGCAGGTTTTGCCAGTTGACCCCTTCTTACCCAGGTTGCTCTCTGATTTTTTTCTTCAAAGCATTTTATCATACTACACTAAGGAATGATGTAAATTAAGCAATTTAGAGATATTTCGAGCCGACTTACGACTATTATGATGAAAAATAATTCTTTTTTAGCTGTGTCTGTGGTTTTTTACGCATACGCATTTAAAAATAATTAGTGGATTATTTCGGAATAAGAAAGCAAAAAATGAATGCCGTATGCTTTTTAAGTGTCAACACAATGCAAGAATAATGAAAAAACGACAGATGTGAACTTGAATCGGGAATTTATCTGGAAATATTCCAGTGTACAATTGGACTTTTGTGACGTGTTATTTCTTTGTCTCTTCGCTTTTTGACCAATTTCAAAAAGAAAATCAGTCAATATTTTAAAAACAAATACAGGGTTTTGTTCAGAATGACTCAGACATGATGCGAAAAGACATTGGTCTTTAGTGATTTGCTTGCCATGCACTGAAGAAGGAAGCGGTTGCCTTCGAAACATGTTTGCCCCTTTTAAATTTTTTAATCTTATTTGTGCTTTGAAATACAGGGTTATTCTAAATGATGGACCCCTTTTTAAAAATTCATATTTATTAAGGTTTTCAACGAAAATTAGCATTCTTTATATCAACGGAAAGAGGAGATTTGAAATTTTTTTTTCATATACAATCATAAATGTTCAATGTGTCCACCGTGTGCTGTATGGCAAACATGAGTGCGGTAACCGAATTCGTCCCACACACGGCGAAGTGCATCTACCGTTACGGAGTGATACGACTCCGCAGATCATCCAGAGTTATTGGTAGAGGTGGAACATAAACAGCGTCCTTAACATAACCCCATAATAAAGGATACATTAACTACGAACAAAACTCTCTTCAATATGTGTGACACAGTCGGTCTTCCTCTGCTTTTCCTTTTACAAACACTACCAGCCTTTTGAAACTGCTTGAACCAACGGCTTATGCTTTTTTTAGTTGGGGCTTTAATTCCGAAGTTGGCACGAAATGCCCGCTGCACTGAAATTTGTGACGCAGTTTTTTACAAACTGAAGAACGCAGAAAACCTTTTGGTCCACGGTCACCATTTTCCTCAGTTGCGCCAGTAAATCAAATTACAATCTAATCCGTTGCAAACTCTCTTTTTGCAGCTTCAGAAAAAAAATTTGCACTAAAAAAAAATTTGATACTTCATCTTTTCATTGCAATGAAGATTGTTCATTTCGGATTTGTACTTTAATAAATATGAATTTTTGAAAAGCGGTCCATCATTTAGAATAACCCTGTATTGTGTTTCATTTTACTTACCAAAGCTATCGTTTTTTAATTGGTCTTCGTATTCAAATTTAGTTCCAGGGAATTTCGGTTGAACTGCAGATTTTTAAGGTGTACGAGCACTTTTGTGAGCCACTGTATATATTTTTTTTTTTGAAAATATTTGTTATTTATAACTTTAAAATGCAGAATGAAGTGGATTGGGATTAAAGTTTTGAAACATTTTTCAAAGCGGCCACTAACTTTTTTGGGTTTACTGGCCACCACTGTCAAATTTTTTAGTATCAAGCTATAGGTGATAGGTGAGATAGCAATAAGGGGGAGAATAATAAGTATTTTGAGCTGTATCAAACTGCTTAGAGCGATGCTAATTTCAAACACATAGTCTAGTTGAATATGTCGAAAGGATAGCAAATACAGGTTTGAAATGGAAAACTTTGGAAAGTCCCTACCTACAACCCATCACCCCCTTTTTAAGTGGAATGGTTCGCGAGTGCTAGGCGGCACGGCTTTCGAGGACGGACAGTGGCCAGATTTCTGGATGGGCCCTTGATGCGTGAAAATGTACGGATTGCGTGATTTTTTCCAACCCTGTCCTTCCATTTCTTCCGCAGAGGACGACGTGGATGTGGCCCAGAAGGAGCAGGACCTGCAGAACCGCATCATGAGCCTCATGAACCAGGGGGCTCCCCCGCAGGCCGAGGCGCCCCCCGCCCGGGCGGCGCCCCTCGAGCCCCCCGCGGTGGTGCCACCCCCCAAGCCGGACGCCGCCCTCCCCGAGGCCTTCGGCAGTCCCGTCTCCCGCTCCGAGTCGGCCACCACCCCCACCTACATCAACTTCGACAACCCCAGCGTGCAGAAGGCGCTCGACAACCTCATGCAGAGCGGCCCCAGCCTGCTCAAGAGCATCTCCCTCACCTCACCCCCCGCCCCCGCACCCAAGCAGCAGCAGCCGCCCTTCGCGGCGGACCTCCGCCCGGGCGGCAGGCCCGAGTTGGCGCCGCCTCCCGGGAGGCCGCCTCTCGGCACGGACGCCGCGCAGTCCCGCGGCCCCGGGATGGGGGGTGTGCCATCCCGCCCCTCCGGGGCCGGCGGTTACGGGGGAGGCATGAATGCCGGCCGGGGGGGCTACCACCAGGACAGGGACGTGCCCCGCATGGGACAGCAGCAGCCGCAGCAGAGGGGCCCCCCTCAGGGACAGGACGGCGGCATGAACCGGGCCGGGGGGCACTTCCCCGGCCAGAACCAGTTCAACAAGTACCAGGGGCAGCAGCAGGGCCGCTTTCCCCCTTTCGGCTCGGGGAGCATGGGCGGCATGCCGCCCCGCCCCAACTACGGCGGCCACCAGGGCATGGGTGGCCCGCACCGCTTCTGAGGACGATTCCTGTTTTTTAGCTAGACTCTCTCGTACTCATCGCATTGATTAATGTATGTATGTATCTCTTGTCGTAGATGATTCATCGAATAAAGTGGACGTCGAGTTACTGTGTGTTACTGTTTCGTTATTTTATTCTCCATTCATGTATTGCTTATGTGGGTTAGAGTTCTGTTTCGTGGAAGTTTATTTCACACTTTACAATAACTGTTACTCATTTTAGCATTACTCTTTTTTTTTGTCAGTCCCATCTTTTTACGCTTTTGAAATCCGACTGCATCCTCTTCTGTAACACTTACTTACAATTTCTTTCTACCATGTGGTTCTTTCTACTTCTGAGACATAAATAACTTCGTAATGACCGTTATTTTAAACTTTTTAAAAATTTATTTTATTAATTTTTATTTTTTAGAGAGCTTGCATGCTCATCGTTTTTAAAATATCCGTTCGACAATGTCATGGATGCGAATTTTTGCCATCATGCTCCTAAAGAATCATTTTCTGTCCAAACTGCCTCGCGTGATTCCGAGCCAAAAAATTTATAATCGAGGGTGACTTTTCATTTTCACTGTTTTTAATTAATCATGGAGTTATGAAATAAAGTATGTCGTACTTTTTCAAAATATAGAGATCTATATTTAACCAGGAATCAATCTAGAGAGGAATTAGGTCCGTTAAAGGACCCTTCAAAAAATTTAGTCACTCTAAAAGGGACCCTTCACAAAATTCAGTCACTCAAAAATGGACCTTTCACAAAAATCCCACACTCGAAAACCGACTCTTCACAGAAATGCGAGTTTAAAGAACGATCAGGAATTTCTTGCCATAACTTTTTTTCACAATTACGAATTAGTTTCACAAAATTCTAAGGCTCGACTGATGGCATTTTTTGGCCGATGGGCCGATGCCGATTGTTGGCCGATTGTTCAAAGTTGGCCGATGGCCGATGGCCGATTTTTTTACTCTTCCATCGGCCGATGCCGATGGCCGATGGTTAAAAAAAATCAAATGATTAGAAAAATAAATGTTTTATAAGAGATTTGATGGGTCATATATTCATTTCATTCTACTTCTTTTTCAGTCATTCAGATTTTGGGCTTAAATTTCTATTTTACTACCACTAGACAAAAATTATATGAGAGAGAGAGAGAGAAACGCAGTAAGTTGAGAACTCATTCGTACCATTGGTACTTGGTATAGTCATGCAGATACTTTCTTAGCTGCAATCCGATGTTCCAAATGTGCTTTTAACTTTTTCTTTCTGTTTTTTTTGACTAATCAATTTTAATTTCAATGCAGACTAATATCATAAATTGGTGACAACTGAGTGATATAATCGCAAAGTGTTTTATAACTAGCAAAGAAAGATACAACAAAGATGGAGAAAAAAAATAAGATCCTGAATTCGGTATCGGCTGGGCGGTATTTGACAAAATTCCTATTAAAATTGTCGATATTTGTGACATGAATCTCTGTACAGCAATTCCGCATCGGTTCGCAATATACTCTTTTATTCGTGAATTAAGTTTCACCTACATGTACGAAAACGTTTGAGATAAAAATTTGAAACGGACACTGTGTTTAGTAATAGGCAACTGCTCTATTGTTTCACATAAACATAAAAAAGACTTCAGCAATAATATGTGGATTTAGATATATCAAACTTGATAAAGGAACTTCCCATTATGTTGTTTAATCCTTAAAAAAAAGTGAACCAGTCAACAAATTACACTATGTGAGTGGAAAAATTCTTTAAGATATTTTTAAACCATAAATGTAAACAAAACAAGAAGTTCTATCAAGAACTAAACGAGCCTACTTTTCCGTACATCGACATCGGTATTCTAGTATCTGATCAATATTCTTTTAATTATCTGAGACGACAAATTATGTCAAACGTACCTTTTTGGCAAATAAAGCTGATTTCTAAAAACCAAATATGCAGATTTCATCTGATGAACTAGGCACTTAAAAAGTAAACAAAAAAAAAATTAAATAAATAAATAAAGTTGTTGCATCTTTTAAACAATGCAGCTTTTATAGTTCTTCCGTAGAAAAATTAATTAATTGTTTTGAAAAAAAAGAATGAAAAATAGGAAGCAAATCAAAAAATCAAAACACATCTTATCAAAAAAAAAAACTCGTTCCCAAAAAAATGTCTCGAATTCCATTTTTGATCCGTCGCCAATAATTAAAAATCAAATAATTGATTAAATAAATAATAAAATGTTCTCTTAAATGAGTAATTTTTGTTAGACAAAAAATCGTCTGCCAAAAAAATAAATAATAATAATAATAAATAAAACAAATGTATAAACAAAGAAAAAAATCGCGTGCACGGTTATTTCTTTTAAGAGTAGGAGTCGGTCATTTTTTCCCAGCCTGCATTTCTGCAATGTTTGCTCTTTGCTGAGTCAGAGTTAGAGTCGAGGATTTAGAGTTGGGGTTGAAAAGTCGGAGTCATAAATCGCAGTCGACAGGTAGAGTCAGAGTCAAAGGCACACACATTCTAATAGTAGGACCCGGTATTTTTTTCCAAGCCTGTATTTCTACCTTAGTGGCGGAGGTGGAGTCGAAGATTCGGTGTTAGAGTCGGTTTTAAAAAAATAGTTTCGTCAGTCGAAGTCGAAAGCTCTAAAATTATAATGGTAGGAGTGGGTCATTTTCTTCTGAGCCTGCATTTCTGCCATGTTTGCGGAGTCGGAGTCAAGGAGTCGGAAGAAGAGTCCTCATTGCAGCTTATTCAGAAAAGTACTTTACATGCATTATTTATCAAAACCATTTTCTAACAAAGTTAGTTTGAAGGAAATTCGCCTTTAAGTTCAGGATCTACATTGAACTTAAATTTCCCAGTAGGTGCAATGATAAGTCTTTTTTTGAACGGTTCAATATTGAAAGAAAAATGGTTCAAATCAAAAAGCGAAATACGGGAATGAGGTGTCCTCACCGAGATCTTTCGAACAAAAAAAAGTTTATTCAATTCGGACGGTTCCCTTAAAAGTTATTAGGTGGGGAAAGGTTGTGTGAACGGTTCAATGTTGAACAAAAAATTGTTCAAACTGAAAATTTAAATACGGTAATGAAGTATCCTTGCCGAGATCATTCGAACAAAAAAAGTTTGTTCAAATCGGACTGATCACTCAAAAGTTATTAGGTGTGGCGGCTTGTTTAAACGGTTCAATGTTTAACGAAAAATTGCTTAAATCGGAAATTTAAATACGGGAATGAAATATCCTTGATAAGATCTTCCGAACAAAAAAAGTTTGTTCACATTGGAATGTTCACTAAAAAGTTAGTGTCACGGGACAGGTTGTTTGAACGATTCAAAGTTGCACCAAAAATTGTTCAAATGAAAAATCAAATATGGGAATGATCTGTACTCGCCGAGATCTTTCCATAAACAAAAAAAAAGTTTGTTCAAATCGGAATCTTCATTCAAAAGTTGTTAGGGGGGAGGGGGGCAATCAGATCGACACACAAATTCCCCATCTCAAAACCCTACTTTCCAAATTTTAATTTTTTAAAATGTTTTTATTTCTGTTTGACTTTTTTTTGGACCTGGTGATAATTTTATGATACATCAAACCACTTTTAATGCTTTTTTCGTTTTTTTTCTTTTTAACGGAAAAGTAGGCTAAAAAGGCAACAGATAAATCACAATACTGAGTCATAGCTTGAATTTCGCTATACTTAAAATGTATGAACAGAAATGTTTGCATGTTCATTAAAAGCTGCGACACTTACATAACTTATTTTATTGAATAATAAATAACCATGAAATAAAAAAGTCAGCTTGCACCTTTTTTTTTTTTTGCTACTTTTGCTCCTAGTTTGATTTTTTATTTTGCTGAATCTTGCATCAAAATGGCATTTTTTTTTTCTTCAGTCGCGCTAAAATTATAATTTTTCTGCTTCAGCCTGCTCCAATACGGTGTTTTTTTTTCCTCCAGTATGCTCCAAAATAATTATTTTTCCTCTCCAAAGCAGAATTTTAACTGCTCCGAAATTGTATCCATCGAATCCCACCCCTGGTATAGTTTAAATTAAATAGACTTGAGTAATGACAAAATGATAGTAAGTTATAGAAGCCGTCTACATATTTACAATTGTAATATTTTAATGAAAATATCTCATAGATTATCATAGAACTGTGGAGAAAAATGCGTAGGCAGGTGAACTATGCTTCTAATAGAAAGATACAGTAAAAGAAATGGGGGGGGGGTTAAGAATTGCAATGAAAAGGCATGCTAGCATTTAAAAGTGCAAAGGTAAAATGATATGAGTTCAAGCGAGACATAGTAAATAATACACAAATTATCTGTATCGTAGTGCAAGATGGCAATGGCACTTATTCAATGTTATAATTCTGCATTAAACTAATAGGTAAAATCTGAAACAGCATAATCCTCTCTAAAGCGGACACCTCCCAATAACGGATAAAACTTCCGGTTCCGTTATTCGGAGCTTTTAATGTAATTCTTAAAATTCGCATCAAACCGATTACTCGGAAAGTGTCTGTGTTGTGAAAATTTCGGTATCTGCCCGATTCGGAAAATTCCAAAACCCAGAACTGTGTTGGTCCCGTTTGCTGCCCGATTTCAAGCCACATGCTGAACATACTTTTAATTGTGAAGTAAAAAATAGAGAAAATAGAATTCTCTCTCAAGAAAACTTAAAAAAAAAAAAAAAAAAAAAACATCGGCCTTGCATCGGCATTTAGATGTTTTTGAGGCCGATGGGCCGATGTTTTTCCCATTTTAGCATCGGCGGCCGATGCCGATGGCCGATGGAAAAAAATTCAACCATCGGCGCTGATGCATCGGCCTGGCCGATGCATCGGTCGAGCCTTACAAAATTCCAAACTATTTTTCACAAAATTCCAAAAACAGGACCTGGGTCAAATATCCTGGATTGACAACCCTGTTAACAAACGAGGCTCTTACTTTTTGTCGCAAATCGGAGCGCGCATCCCTGAAAATGTTTTTTTTGATTGTCCTGTGTGCTACAAGTGGATGTTGAGGCACTATGTGTTGCTGTTTCATTACGTTACAGTCTCATTTCATGATTTTTTTTATACATTGGTTAACTTTCAAATTTTAGTTACATGGGGTCATTCCTATTGACGAAACAAGACATTTGGAGCACTTTTTATCAGTATGTTTGTTTCCATAAATACAACTAAAATGAGCTGGGACCATTAGTTTCAGTATCAATAGTAAGTATTTGGGGTAGATATAACGTAGAATACTAAAGTTTGGTAATGTTTAAAAATATGCAACGAAACTCCTGTGACGGAATGGGACTCGTACGAAAGGGGAATTTTTCCCCCATAAAGAAAACTGAAAAGATCAACAAAACGAAATAAGTGTTCTCATGAATACTAGCAGTAATAAATAACTATATATCAAGTAAGAAATGTGCATGCAGAGAATAAAAAATAATTTTCTAGTTTTAGAATTATTGCAAATTATTGGTGTGACGGAACGGGACGAGTACGAAATTACAGATTTGTAGCCATTTTAACTACTTAGATCACTGTGTAAATGAATAAAAGATACATGAAATATACTGATCAGGGGTCTGGCCAGAGGAAATTAGGGTCCGTTAACGGACCCTTCACAAAAATACGATCAAGCAAAACGGACCTTTCACAAAAATACTATCGAGCAAAACGGACCCTTCACAAAAATACGATCAAGCAAAACGGACCCTTCACAAAATGCTAATCAAACAAACGTACATTTCACACATGATTCATTCAAAAGCAAATCTGAAATCAAAATAATGCATAGCATATTTCTGTGTAAAAGCCCATAACTTTTGGGCCTTTTCTCAAGTTAAAGAAGGGAATCGTTTATCCGCCAACTTTGCGAAAAAAAGAAGTCGGCACTTCTTGCCTGGTCCTGCGATGCTCGGGCAAGCAAAAAATCTTTAGTGTAAAATGTAGCACTTTTTGTTGGTTTCTTTTAAAGAAATTAACAACTTAAAAAAGGTAGTTTTGCTTTAATGGTTCTGCTTGTTTGTTTTATCATATGCAAATCAAAATGGCTTGCTGAGATGTTGCTGTTATAGATTTCTCTGGAGGTGCAGAGTAAGGATTTTTCTCCCTGCTATGAACTTAAACATAAAGAAAATAATAATAATAGCAATTATCAGCGGAATGAACTTAGAACTGCAAACAGATAGCTAGGGTTGGAGAAAAAATGGGATTGCTTCTGGGTAGAGCGATCAGCTACTATTTAAAATTAAAATTATCTCCATCTGACGTCTTTGGTGCGTTGTTTTGACCTTATTTTGGCAGAAAATTATCTGTTTTTTTTTTTCATTTCATTTATTTATTTATTTTTTAATGCTTACAAGGGTGGTGTTTTAGTTATATTCAGGAATTATTGTATTTTTGCGTCTTCTAATATTGTTTCCCTACCGTATTTTTTCCTCCGAATTTTCGGCGAATATGTCGGTGATTATTAATGACATTCATCGTATAAACCTGATGAAATGCAGCTCTAAAATTTTTGACTTTAATAAATTATTAAACATCGTTTTTATATTTATGATGCTTTCATTTTGAAAAAAGCGATCTCTGCATCCGATATGAAAATCGAATTTTACTTACTTTTCAAGCTAATTACTCTTTATTAGGAGGCAAATAAATGAAAATTCGCGTTAGTTTTTGCTCAGATCATTATTTTAAAATTTTTAAAGCAAAATTAACTGTTATTTTATTAGTCTAAATGTTAAACGATCGCTCCATTTTAGTTTTGCATTAATTGTGGAAACAGACATTAATAATACGTTTACTATAGACCTTTGAAATGCAATTGTGAAGAAAATTCACCAAAAAAAATTATTTTATGTTCCGTTTTTATGCTTTTAATGTCACTTGAATGATCACTTTGAAAACTGCAATCTCTTTGCATCCACTACAGGAATCGGACTTTTCGCATTTTTGATATTTAATGTGCTTTTTTTCGAGGAAAATAAATGAAATTGGTTTTTATTTTTTTTAATTAAAAAAACATTTTTTTTTTGCAATTGTTTTTTTTTTTTTTCAAAATTGTTTGATTTTCACAAAATTATTTGATTTTTCACAAAATTATTTAGTTTTTCACAAAAAACGGACCCTGTGAAAAATCCTGGACAGACCCCTGCTGATAGCCAAGGTATGTCAGTTTCGCAATTATTATGGACTCATCAGTCTGGAATAGACAACAACCGAACTGAACGCAGATGACATTTCAATGCAGCTGAAAGAGATTTTATGACTTTTAGTTCTCTTAAAATCCAAGTTAAAATACGTTATCAAAGATATTTTCCTTATAAATCACAGTTGGAAAGAAGATTCAACTTTTAAAACAGAGCATACAAACAGGGATCAAAGTCATCCTATATTTTTTAAAAAAGGTCAAAAACTGTGCTATATTTCCTATAATTACTGTATTTAGAAAAATAATCCTATGTTTGTGATAGAATCCTATATTTGAGATACTTCAGAGGAATTTTTCCCCCTTTTTTTTTTGCCTTGCAGGGATCAAAGTCGTTCTATATTTTCTATAAAAAATAGTGCTTGACAGAGTTTTAAAACCTTGAAAAAGTTTCTTTGCTTGATTTTTTTTTTTTTTTTTTTAATCATTGAATTGTGCTTAAAATTAAAAAAAAATTCTATCATGTAATTTTTCGAACATGTGTTCGATATGCATTGTCGCAAAAACTTGTCTCCCGTATTTCAGATTTCAGTCCTTTTGCATCTTGCAACTATTTTGCTGTTTTAGACAATTGGAAATTATTTTTTAAATGCTACCTTATAGATTAGCTTATTTTGATTTCAATAAATTCTAAAGACATTTTATTTTTAGAATTATGACAACATTGAATTTATTTGGACTTTGAAAAATTGCTTCTCGTGCTTGAGATTTCAATCTTTGTATTTTATAAATATTTTAATTTTTTAGGAAATCGGTTCGGAAACATGGCAACGTTTGACGTAATTTGCTTCTCATGTATTTAAAATCTTGTAGCATATTGTAAATATTTTAATATTTTTTATCAATTGGAAGGTATTTTGACTTGGTTTACTCCAGATTAACTTGTTTTATAATTATTTATAATAATTATTATTTGTCTTTGTTCATATATTTATATACTTATTATCGGCTTATTTACTTTTCGTTCAAGTCTTTGTTTACAACTTCTCGAGCCTAAGAATTTAAAAATACTTGATACTATTCATGTTTCTGGTTTATGCTTTATCTTAGAACTTAGTTATATGCTATGGAAAAAACTGCAAAACAGATTACTACATAATGTATTTTGGGATTGCAAGGAGCACTTTTTTCAAATGTTACTCACAAAATTTGTTTCTGAATGAAGGTATAAGTTTCCATCTTAAATGGCCATGTTTTAGAAAAAAAGAATTTCCGTAATATTTCATATAAAAATTAATTTTTTTTCCAATTTGTTGATTTCTTAATTTTGACATTTTTTACAATATATTTAAGTAAAAATACAAGCATGATTGAAAACTATATGCAGTAGAACGTATTTAATCTCAACGTCTATTAATCTGAATGCCAAATCTGATTAGATAGAGATCAAAATTATTCTTGAACATCCAAAATAGCCGGGTTTTTCATCAAAAGCTCAAAAAACCTGGGTATCAGGATCAGAAACCTTGGAAGGCTATATATTTTTTTTAAATACGTAGAACTTTTTTTTCAAACCATATGTATGGTACATACATAATTTTTCATCAGTGGCACTTAAAAATAGTTTTTTCATGATGTGTGTGCAAAATTGAATAATTATATATGTATTTTTTTCTGTCCTATATTTTTCTCAAAAAGTGTCCTATATTTTATTAATTGGTCGCTTTGATCCCTGTGCAAAGAGTGTCAGGAGAGCACGTCACAATTTTTCACGTTAAGCATCAATTGTTGTTTCCCATCTTTTTTTTAAACAAACTTATAAATGTATTGATTTAGACACACTTGCGAAACAATCATTCCGTGGTATTATGTGCCTTCTAATACATCATGCCCCATGAATCTTTTCCGATAATCATCGCGGTACAATTGAAATTGCAGTCGACCATGACCATGAGGCCAAGCTCCATGTCAATTGAATTTTGAAACTTTTCTTCAAGAGCAGTGAAAATAGTTGCGTCACCACAACCTGAAAATACAGATTAAGGACTCATATTGATCAGTAAAGCCAGTAACTTAAGGAAAGATCTGGCAGCTTACTCTACACATTATAAACATACATGTGGTTCTTCAGCCATGGCTACCTGCGATCTTAAGCGGCGGAGATCAAAGGAAATTTCGTACAAGGCGAAGTTACCGTTGTCGTTGCTTGTGGCGCTGATTTCCTAGGGTTGGTTTTCGTGTATTTCCATTCATGTTTCATTATAACAATCTAGATTTCGCTTTGCTTTTCAGTGAAAACCGCGTTATTTCTTTCTAGTGATTTTTCTGTTCATGCATTATTCATCGAAACACATCCCACGATACTCGATTGCACATTAATTTCATGTGTTCTTTTTTTTTTCTGAATGTTGTTTTAGAGTGTCTTTTGCAAAGTATTGACGAAAATCATTTTCATTCTTTTCGCAGGCACTTTTTTTTGTATTTTAGTTTGCAATTTAATTCACAACGGGTACTGGCACTATAAGAACGCTGGTGTGCTCATTGTCTTCACTTAAAAATAATCTGAATCTCTGAAAAGTTTAAATTCATTCATATATTCATTATATTATTTTATTTTATTAAACTTTTTTTTTTAATTTTTTCTTGATTTATTTTTTGAGATTCGTTAATTTTCTGTCAAATACAAAATTTTAATAGGAAAGCAATTTGAATTAATGGGGGGGGGGGGGGGCAGGGGAATGAATTACTTGGCTGAGCTGCACATGCTAAGATCTCAATATCTTTCCTTCTTCTTTCTTTTATTTTTCCTTCGTTCTCGGGCTATTTTCGTGACACAAGGTTTTTCATTGATTATTGCTTTCATTTTTGTATTGCATGATTATTTGAATACATTTCACCCTAAAAAAAATAATAAATTAATGAAAAAAAATAAAATAAAATTTTCCTAAACATATGAGTAATTAAAATACAGAAGCGCCGAAGAAAACGTAAAAGTTCAATTAAAATACAGTTAGATGCAGGCCCGTCCTTCCGAATTGGGGGAGGGGGGTCAATTAAAATACAGTTTTGTATTTTAATTGATCCCCTCCCCCGAATGGGGGATTCCGAATTGGGGGAGGGGGGTCAGAGGGGGTCAATTAAAATACAGTTTTGTGTTTTAATTGACCCCCTCCCCCGAATGGGGGGAATTCGGAATTGGGGGAGGGGGTCAGAGGGGAGTCAATTAAAATACAGTTTTGTATTTTAATTGATCCAACTCCCCTGGATGGGGGGGAAATTCCGAATTAGGGGAGGGGGGTCAGAGGGGGTCAATTAAAATACAGTTTTGTATTTTAATTGACCCCCCTCCCCCGAATGGGAGGGAAATTCCGAATTGGGGGAGGGGGATCAGAGTGGGGTCAATTAAAATACAGTTTTGTATTTTAATTGACTCCCTCCCCCGAATGGGGGGGAAATTCGGAATTGGGGGAGGGGGGTCAATTAAAATACAGTTTTGTATTTCAAAAACCCCCTCCCCCGAATGGGGGGCAAATTTCGAACTGGGGGCAGGGGTCAATTAAAATACAGTTTTGTATTTTAATTGATCCCCTCCCCCGAATGGGAGGGAATTCGGAATTGGGGGAGGGGGGTCAATTAAAATACAGTTTTGTATTTTAATTACCTCCCTCCCCCGAATGGCGGGAAATTCCGAATTGGGGAAGGGGGGGGGTCAATTAAAATACAGTTTTGTATTTTAATTGGCGCCTCCTCCCCCGAATGGGGGGGATCCCGAATTGGGGGAGGGGGTCAGAGGGAGGGTCAATTAAAGTACAGTTTTGTATTGTAATTGACCCCCCTCCCCCGGATGGGAGGCAAATTCCTAATGGGGGAGTCAGAGGGGGGTGAATTAAAACACAGTTTTGTGTTTTTATTACCCCCTCCCCCGAATGGGGGGGAAATTCCGAATTGAAGGAGGGGGTCAGAGGGCGGTCAATTAAAATACACTTTTGTATTTTAATTGACCCCCTAACCCGAATGGGGGGGAATTCCGAATTGGGGGAGGGGGTCAATTAAAATACAATTTTGTATTTTAATTTACCCCCTCCCCCCGAATTCGGGGGGATTCCGAATTGGTGGAGCGGGTCGGAGGGGGGTCAATTAAAATACACTTTTGTATTTTAATTGACCCCCTCCCCCGAATGGGGGGAATTCGGAATTGGGGGAGGGGGGGGTCAATTAAAATACAGTTTTGTATTTTAATTACATCCCTCCCCCGAATTTTAAAGGACCTCTTCAAAAGGGTTTTAGGTCGAGCAGAGTTACGTCATGAAGAAATGGCTACTATCCTATGTGATTGTGAAGCATTAATGAATTCTCGACCTCTTACATAACCAGCCTGAAGATCAACAATTACTCCCTTTATCACCTTCGTCATTCCTGCAAGACATTACGGAATGGAGCACACCAGACGTTGATGCTGTTGATCACCAGAGCTTAAATAGAAGGAATAACTACAGACAAAATACCCAAAAAGACTTGAGGAACCGCTTCAGAAGTGAATACCTGGGACTGCTCATACAGAGGAAAAACGTAAAGACACCCGTAATTTCGCAGTTGGCGATATTGTGCTGATTGGCGCAGAAAATGTAAAAATAATCAACTGGCCACTGGGACGAGTAGCAGAACTTATCCATGGGAAGGATAGACGTGTTCGGCTTGTTAGGGTGCAAACATCACACTCAAAGTTACTCCGCCCTATCCAACGTATCTACCCTTTAGAAATTTCTTCTGCTAGTGATTTTCCCACCCCAGCCGAGGACAGTTGCACTGTGAAGGACAAAAATGAAAATATTTTAATATCCAATACGAAAATGTCCACATCAGGAAGAGAGATAAAAATTCCCGGAAGCCTGGGTTTGTAAACAGGACAATTTTTTGGTTTATGTTTGTTGATTTATATTTTACACTAGCAGTACCCGCACGGCGATGCCCGTGCAATAAATGTAAAGGAAGTTAACTAAATAAAGTTTAACTCACTCTTAAGAACTTTTCTTCTTTTCGTGTGTGTGTGTGACGAACTTATTTATTTTTAGCGAAATTTTTATGTTTCAATGGAGCTTTTGACACAACTGTAGTGCCAAGATTTTCGAAAACTCTGAACGAATACAGTAATATTGCCCTTGAAATTTGATATGTCACCGATTTAACCGTAATTTCAATGTAAAATTGGTCGCCAAATCTAAATTTATTAACATAAGGAACCGAATGTATCAAGTAGCTCAGCCACAACCATTCTTCCATGATTTTAATGTGAACATTAAAAGGAAAAAAATACAATGTCTTTCGCACCATCTCTTTGAAGTGATTACAAGTATTTACAGTGACCCTCAAAAAAGCAAGATTTCAGTGGCTGGGAGGTTTGGCAAATTTCCCGATTGTTGCCAAACTTTACGACATCAAATACGAAGAGTAACTGAATAGCGGTGTTACCGAAAATGTCAGAATGGAACTATTATTGTTAAAAATTTTGTGATGGAGGCATTAAATACATGTTTTAAACATGCAATAAAATACTCTTTAGACTGCAAACAACTACTGTTCCTTCCCAAAGCGTTTTCTTTCTCTTTGATTTGGAGAAAGTAGTATTTCACAGGCTGGGAGGTTTGGTAAATTTCCCGATTGTGGCCAAATTTTACGATGTCAAATACGAAGAGTAACTGAATAGCCATCACTATTTTTTTAACAATAATAGTTCCATTCTGACATTTTCGGTAACACCGAATTTTGATGAAGTCCACTGAATAAATTTAAATTCACTCCAACCCCATCTGAAGAAAAATTATTATATCCTTTAGTTCAAATGCGCTCCACAACCTTTTAAATTCCACTTAAAGTCATGTTAAAGTTTAAATCAATTCGCCAAATAAATATGAAAGATAGAAAGTTAAGTAAGTAACAGGGGATATTAATTAATCAAATTGAATAAATTTTCAAGGCTTAAATCTACATACACTAAGAAAATACATACACTAAGAAAGATCTACAGAATCGGTTGAGCAATTTTGATCCAAGGTTGGAAGTTTTAAGGAAGGGTGAAAAGGGGGGAATTCAAATTTAAAAATTTGATCTAATTTATATTTTTACTGTTATCATTGCCGATTTCAAATTTCATTTTGTGAAAGAATTTCAGTAATGTGTCACTAATTAAGACAAAAAAACCGAAACAGGTTAAGCACTACAGCTGTTTCAGATATTATTATTGCAGCAGTATTGAAGTACTAAATATTTACATTATTTTGGAAAATGAATGTTCTCATCTTTTAATAAAAAGTAATAATTTGAATTCTGAAATGTCTGACTTTTTTAATTTTCCTCTCATTAAAGGAATTAAAAATACCATTTATAAACTACTTTCTAACAGAATACAAAAAAAAAAAAAAAGAATACTACGCTCCTTATTTGGGCCGACAAAATACTACCGTAGTATCAAAAATACTACATCTGGTAACCTAAAGTTTAAAACAATTCGCCAAATAAATCAAAAAGACATTAAGTAAGTAACAGGAGATATTAATTATCCAAATTGAATAAATTTTCAAGGCTTAACTCTATACGTAAATTTAAACCACTGAAGAAAGAGCACCTTGTATGGAAAATGGATCTAGTGTTTCAGTTTTGCGTACAGAGTTAAGCCTTGAAAAATAACTAATTCGAAATTTAAAATTTGGCCTTCGAGATGCATTTTACTAGGATACGTTCGAATTTTTGAGTCTAGTTTCAGATCTGTAGGTGCTGCGGGGGCTTCTGGCCAGCGGTTACAAACAAACAAACGAACACCGTCATCTTTATATATATAGATTGTTTGGCGTATTTATTATAATGTTTTGGCAATGAATTTAAAGTTTTGATATTCATGCATAATAAAAAGGTGGGAGGAAGTTAAGTTTGAAAGATGTTTGAAAGATTAAGAGTAGCCACAAAAACATGTTTGTGATAATTCTTAAAATAAAAAGTGACAATGCAAATATTAAAAACGCGCAGATATCTAAAACTTAACAGATCTCATCTCACATTAAAATAAAGTTGTTGTTCCAAAAATAAAATCTTTGAAGTTAGTACTTGAGTCGTTATTCCTTTTGCTTGAATATATTTTTGAAGAACCAGGGGTTCAGAAGTATCTGAGAACAAGCAATGAACGACTTCCTTTAAAAAATAGCAGGAAATTAGTCAAATTTTCGGTTGCTTTAACAGGCCCAGTACCGAATCTGTAGCTGAAGTTACACTATGCAATCTGTGTTGGCACGATTAGTCCTTGATGTACATCCAGCAAACCATGGCAATAGATGTTCTGTTGTTCACCGAGATGGGATTTCCATGCCAATAGCCTATGCATAGATAATTTAACAACAAAATTCATTTTCATAATGATTTTACATACATAAACTAAACAATATTTGATGGAAAATTATACTAAATGGTTTCTTTCCTCTGAATTCCATCAAAACTACCAGCAAGCATCAAAGGCACATAAAAATATTTAATGTGCCTCGTTTTTCCTCAAAGAAAAATGGGGCACAGGAAATATTTTAGGGTCAGAGTTGGATTAAGACATCACGGGGCCTGAGGCCAAATTCTTTTTTGGGGCTCCTATACTCAAGCTTTACAGTTCTCACGTGTGGAATAAAAAAAAATTAGCCAATGAATAGAACAATTTTAGATATTTGGAGGCCCCTAACTTATTGTGGCCATAGCCCATGGCCTAATTGGCTTATTGAGTAATCCATTATAGGCGGCTCGCACAGGGGGGCACTTCCAAAAGTAAAGAGACCTTGCCCCCTCACTTTTTAGAGTTATTAACACCAAAGTCGCAGGTGGATGCAAGAGTCTTCAATTCAGTCAGGTAGCTAGCTAGTTGCTGACCTTCTTCCCACTCAGCATGCTGTCGTCGCCTAAACGTCGTGAAGACGTCCACTGCTGACGATAGAGGCGTCCTGGCGACGTAGCGTGCGGACGTCCGAAGCCTGCCGCCATGTCCGTTCTGGGTCACGTCATGCAGACCTCCCCGCCTGACGTTTGATAGACCGATTGCGCGACCATTACTGGACGACTCAGAGGCGTCGCGGGGTCGCCTCAGGGCGGTCAAACTGAGCTTGAAACGACGACGGTCTCAAAGCGTCGTAGGGGCGTCTCACAAACGGACACTCCCACGTCAAGGCGACCGTTTATAGTGCTTTATAAGCAGTGCAGAATGGCTGTTTTATTTTCCAATTTAATTTGTTTCTCTTTTTTTATTTAGTTTGCATCATTTTGTTATAATGTTTGGGTGGGGATTCTGATTACACACACACACACAAAAAAAAAAAAAAAGAAAGAAATTTCGTTACTACTGCAATTTTTTATCAATGAAGTGATAAACTAAATGAAAAATCATTTAGTTCACTTAATTATTAAAACATTACAGTAGTAACGAAATCTTTCGCTTTTTTCTTTTCTTTTTGTGTAATCAGAATCACCACCCAAATATTATAACAAAATGATGCAAACTAAATAAAAAATGATAAATTAGAGTTGGAAAATAAAATAGCCAAATAAAGCAATTTTTGTTTTGAAAAATCATTACTGCGCTATAAACACATTTTGAACTTGAAACAGTTTATAAAATCCATTTGTCTCAGATAATTAAATGGGTTGTATATTATTATACGCAAATACGAATATTAGTCGATCTTTTTACTATTAATTTTAAGTATCTTTTTACTATTAATTTTAAGTATCTTTTTACTGAAATGTCTACTAATGATCATTTTTCTTTTTTTTTGTTTTCTATTTCTATAATTATAACTACACTGGCGGAAAAAAAAATCCCAACACTAAGAAAAAATTGCCGTAGAGTAATGAAATTTGGGTAATGCAATTGTCTAGTTAATATGTTTAATTGATTAAATGTACAAGATCACTGGCTAATTTAAGCTCAAGAAAATGCTGTGCAAATGTGAAATTATGTTAATTTTATAGAGGGTGTAACCTCCAGAATTTTGAAGGCAAGCCTGCAAGCGTGCATGCATTATGTCATACAGGTGCCGAATGTCACTTTGTGGTATGGAGTTCCATGCTTGTTGCACTTGCTGTGTCAATACTAGGACCGTCATTGCTGACTGTGGATGATGCTCGAGGTGCCATCCCATGATATCCCATACGTTATCAATTGGAGACAGACCTGGTGATTTTGCAGGTAGTGGTAACATGTCAGCACTCTGTAGAGCACATTGCGTTACAGCAGCGATGTGAGGGCAAGCCTTATCCGGTTGGAAAACGCCGCCTTGAATGCTACTCATGAAGGGCTGTACTACTAGTTAAATTAACAGACTGACGACAAATTTTCAGTCAGTGAGTTTGGGATAACCACAAGAATGCCCCTGCTGTCGTAGGAAATTGCTCCAGAGACCATAACTCCAGGTGTGAGTCCCGTGTGTCTAGGCCGTAGACGGCTTGGATGCAGGCGGTCCTCTGGCCTCCTTCTGACCAATATACAGCCACCACTGGCACTAATTCAGAATCTGTTTTCATCAAAAATTACAACAGATCTCCACTCCGACCTCCAGTGAGCTCTGTCGTGGCACCACTGCCGTCGGAAAAGGCAATGGTTTGCAGTCAATGGAATACCGGCTACAGGCTGCCTGGCTCGGAGCTGTCCTTGAAGTAAACAGTTTCTTACCGTTCCTTGGATCACGACGGTACCAACTGCAGCTCGAATGTCAGCCGCAGATGCAGTACGATGCGCCACGGCCGTACTCAAGATTCGGCGATCTTCCTTCTCAGTCGTGCCACGTGGCAGCTCGGAACTCGATCTTCTTGAGGTAGTATCATCCCTTGCCCATAGCTTCTAATAATCATGCATGGTGGAAACATTCCCACCCAAGTCTTTCTGCAATATCGCAAAATGAAAATCCACCTTCTCGTAGCCAATTTGTACGATCTCGTTTAAACTCGGTGAGCTGTTGATAATGGCTTCTTCGTCTTCTTAAAAGGTATTCCTGGCTAACATGAACGCAATTCGTCCAATTTCACGGAAAAATAATGCACACGAGCTTCATAACACGCTTTTAAAACAAGCCTTATTTGCATGTTCTGAGTGACGCCAGCTGCGCCACACTTTTGCGCGGAACACGAAATTTCAATCGATGTCATCTTTCAGTTGTATAAACACGCCTACCAAATTTCGTTTATATAACACAAGTCTTTCTTGGTGTTGGGATTTTTTTTCCCACCAGTGTATTATAAGTTTAAATACAAAATTTCAGTTTGGTGCAGTCAAACTTTTAAAAGATAGTCACTTTTTCAAACATATCCGGAGTTTTTCAGTTTTTATATAGAAGTAACAGTTTAGTTAGAAAGTTCTTGTGCTTTATTGCAAGTGGTTTAGAAAAATATTTATCCTATTATTAATGCAATTTCAACTTACCTGAACTAGCTATCAACAAAAAATGTTTGATTGCAATGGAGCAGCCTCTAAATAGCTTGATAAAAATGAAGAATAAATTGAAATGCTTTTTTCCTTTCATGTTTGAACTTTTAAATTAAACTTGTGTTGAAATCTCAAAGCTGAAGCAGGAAATTATGGGCTACTAATGGATTTTTCAAGGGAAAAAATTGTTCACCAACATGAGTAAATTAACTAATTTATTTATCTTTAGGAAAATTGAGGGAAATGTTTCTTAGAACATATTTTATTTAGGAAGTCAAAATAAGAATTTATATACTTAAGACTTTTGAAGGTATTAGAAGTGAATGATTTTATGAAGGAAAAATTCATTCAATTTAACATGACATTTGTGAAAATTTCAGTTATAGAGAGGGAGAAGTAGATCGAAGCATTCAGCTTAAGTTTTACATTAAAATCAAACGTGTGGGATGTTTGTTGCAAACCTTTAAGAGAAAACTTTCAAAAATATATAGAAACCATTGAATTCTAAAAATACAACTCTTAATCAAACAATTGTTATTTCCATTATCAACATTTTTTTCAAGTTTGCATTACAATGAAAGTGATAAAAGTGAGCAACAATAAAGAGTACAAAGACAAAGTAGCATCCTCTAATAACTGTCTTCAGCATCTTCTTTTCCTGAGCTAGTTTTCAACTAACATCTAAAAATAAATAAAAAAATAATAAATAAAATATTTTCGTGAGTTTGAAGCATATTCTCTTAGCATACTAGAAATTTTTGCATGTTGACACATAGAACAATATTGTGCACACAAGAACATTAATTATGGTCTTTCTCCTAGCAAGATGGGCAACTGCGTCCTAGTGACCCCCCTAAATGACGGGCCTAATTGTAAAATATAATCTTGCATTGAAGAGATTCAAATTAACATTTACAAGTAATTACCGAGTTGAAAAACCAGTTAACTTAAAAAGACATTATTTCTGTTACTGGAATGTTTTAAATTACATACACGTATAAATTACATACAAAAAAAAAAAAAAAATGCGCTCTTTCAATTCTTACTGTGTCACTGATACAATATATAATACAAAATTATGAAATATTTAGAATAAAATACAAATGCATTTAATACACTTTAAAAACTAGAGAATGGTGAAACTTTGGGAATGAAAAAAACATTATTTTAAAATCTTGAATCTAAATTTAAAAAAGTAAAAAAAAATATTTACATCAAAAGAAAAATAGCTGAAAAATAAATTATCTGCACAAGAAATTGAAAATTACTTAACAGAAAACATAAGCGTGAGCCGAACGAATGCCAAATTTAAAAACCTGGCAGGAAATTTTGATCAAATAAATAATTCTTTCATTGTGGCTTTTGACATGAAATATTTCATAAGATTAGACTAATTCAGTTTTATAATTTTTTTATGTTTTTATTAACAAGAAATAACACACACACATATACACTGGCGGAAAAAAAAAATCCCAACACCAAGAAAGACTTGTGTTAGATAAACAAAATTTGGTAGGCGTGTTTATACAACTGAAAGATGACATCGATTGAAATTTCGTGTTCCGCGCATAAGTGTGGCGCAGCTGGCGTCACTCAGAACATGCACATAAGGCTTATTTTAAAAGCGTGTTGTGAAGCTCGTGTGCATTATTTTTCCGTGAAATTGGACGAATTGCATTCATGTTAGCCAGGAATACCTTTTAAGAAGACGAAGAAGCCATTATCAACAGCTCACCGAGTTTAAACGAGGTCGTACAAATTGGCTACGAGAAGGTGGATTTTCATTTCGCGATATTGCAGAAAGACTTGGGTGGGAATGTTTCCGCCATGCATGATTATTGGAAGCTATGGTCAAGGGATGGTACTACCTCAAGAAGATCGAGTTCCGAGCTGCCAAGTGGCACGACTGAGAAGGAAGATCGCCGAATCTTGAGTACGGCCGTGGCGCATCGTACTGCATCTGCGGCTGACATTCGAGCTGCAGTTGGTACCGTCGTGACCCAAGGAACGGTAAGAAACTGTTTACTTCAAGGACAGCTCCGAGCCAGGCAGCCTGTAGCCGGTATTCTATTGACTGCAAACCATTGCCTTTTCCGACAGCAGTGGTACCACGACAGAGCTCACTGGAGGTCGGAAGTGGAGATCTGTTGTAATTTTTGATGAAAACAGATTCTGAATTAGTGGCAGTGGTGGCTGTATATTGGTCAGAGGGAGGCCAGGGGACCGCCTGCATCCAAGCGGTCTACGGCCTAGACACACGGGACTCACACCTGGAGTTATGGTCTCTGGAGCAATTTCCTACGACAGCAGGGGCATTCTTGCGGTTATCCCAAACTCACTGACTGAAAATTTGTCGTCAGTCTGTTAATTTAACCAGTAGTACAGCCCTTCATGAGTAGCATTCAAGGGGGCGTTTTCCAACCGGATAACGCTCGCCCTCACATCGCTGCTGTAACGCAATGTGCTCTACAGAGTGCCGACATGTTACTATGACCTGCAAAATCACCAGGTTTGTCTCCATTTGATAACGTATGGGATATCATTGGACGGCACCTCGAGCATCATCCACAGTCAGCAATGACGGTCCTAGTATTGACACAGCAAGTGCAACAAGCGTGGCACTCCATACCACTAAGTGACATTCGGCACCTGTATGACATAATGCATGCACGCTTGCAGGCTTGCCTTCAAAATTCTGGAGGTTACACCCTCTATTAAATTAACATAATTTCACATTTGCACAGCATTTTCTTGAGCTTAAATTAGCCAGTGATCTTGTACATTTAATCAATTAAACATGTTAACTAGACAATTGCATTACCCAAATTTCATTACTCTACGGCAATTTTTTCTTGGTGTTGGGATTTTTTTTTTTCCGCCAGTGTATTTATTGCATACTTTAACTCAAAATATTGTTTCTATCAGATTTTTTCCTCATTTGGGAAGATTCTTTCAGAGTCTACAAACTGAGTATGACATCCACATGAAATTATTACCCATGTCATCAATTACCTTTTATCAGTTTTATTTTTACATATGGTTTTGGAACTATAATGAAAAAGAATGCATTATCTAGTTTTGCTTTAAAACAATATCCTTTTAGGAAAAAATATCCTTTTAATGAAAAAAAAAAAAACAATATCCTTTTAATGAAAAAATAATTTATCAATACTTCCAGGTCAATTACAAAGTTAGCATGTTTAAAACTGAGGCTTGCCAAAATGACTGCAAACAATATTTAGCAATTAATAAATTAAGTACTATTTTATTGGTCAAAGTCATCATTTATTTCTTAGGAATGAGTTAGCCATTTCAATTTCATTACATATTAAGCCATTCCTGAAACTCTACAATTTCTTTTATGTTTACTTAAAACACCTATGTAAAACTTCTAAATACAAAATCATAAACTAGCACAAAATGAAATACTGTCGTCCCCGCTTAATCGGGTAGCGGATAAACGAATACCCGGCTTATACGAATAAAATATCCTGGAACGGAATATTTCCCATGCCATAGATCAGAGGCGTATTTGGACGTGAGGCCGCCCTGGGCTTTTGAAACTGGCCGCCCCCCCCCCTTGAGGTGTTGAATTTCAGAATTGTAAAAAAAAAAAAAAAATTATTTACTTGACATAAAAAGTATTTTCAAGGCAAACCGTGCAAAGCCCGGCCACACAGCTAGTTAAACATGAAATTGGTTGGTTGTTAACAACCAGCCAATTGGTAAAAATTCGTCTTTTGCGAATCTCAACTTTTACTACTACAAATCTGCTCTTACATTATTATAAATCAGCATTTTTAGTACTTAATTACATTAAGAACTTTTTTTCGAAATTTAAAACAGTTTTTGAAATAAATAATCTTCACATATTTGTTTCAAAAATGGTTTTAAAAATTTTAAAAACTTGTTTAAAGATTTAAATGAAAAAAAAAAAATGTTAACACTTAAAACCTTATCAAACACTTGCAATTGGAATAAAGTAAACGAATAACGAAATAACAATAATATTATCGCCGTTAGCAAGCACTGTATTAAATAAACCGTAAGGACCCGTTTATTACGAGCACTCGGATTTAACGAGCAACATGTTACGGTCCCTTCGTGCTCGTTATAAGCGAATTTGACTGTAGTACCAAAGGCAACTGAAAATATTAACTCAGATCAGTAAAATTTTGCACATATACTTATAACATAAGGCAACTTTTTCGCACTGTTGGAAATTTGAGATTTTAAAAAAAAAAAAAAAAAAAAAAAAAAAACACATTGGTGAGAACGTAATAAAGGATTTCAATTACTGAGAAGATAAATGACATGATACATGTAGACGAAAAACAAGAGATAAAAACAATGTTATAATGCTGCAGACCTTTATTAACCTATTTTTTCCTTCAATGAAAACCTAAACATTGTAAATAAAGGTAAACTTTCAACACAGATTTTAAAAATTATATTGCTTACAACTTTTGAAAGAAAAGCAGGAATAAAACTTCGTCCCATGGACCACTGTTAATTTCAAGCCCTGCTAGAGGGTATTAATTACACTACTTTATTACATAAACATTATAGCAAATGTAATGAGGAAGTTAAACTTTTTACGGGATACCATGATTTCTAAAAACTTTCCTGACATACAAAGAAGTTTCTTTATAATCAGTGACCATCATATCTTAGGAAATATTTAATATTATTATATACAAGTTAACGTTACAGAGTTATTAAATAATTTTAGGCAAATTATAAGGCATATATATAAACATTAGGAAATCCATTTGATATTAGTTAACAGCAAGTCAAATTCTTTTCTAAAACAATTCTACTTCACCCAATAAGACAGTGCCATCCAAATATCCAATCCTAAGCTAAACGACTGTTAAGAATGAAACATTAGAACAGAATGAGAATTTACCTTCTAATTGCGAGTTAGATATCAGAGAGATGTATCTTCCTCCAGCTCATTACATTGGCAATTTTTGACTTCCTTAATTTAAAAAAAGAAAAATTTTAAGCAGATTTTAAAAGTCATTACATCATTTCTTACATCTATAAAATATAAACCTTGTTTAAAAGTCATCGACATAATTTAAGAAATTTATCATTTTTATGAATCATTGTACAACATTTAATATTTTCAGCTCATAACAGTTTCAATTCTTCACCGAATAGCAGTTGTTAAATGAAGCTTTCCTTTCCTGACTCATTGTGATCAAGGTCAGTGATTTGTCCAAAGGACAGGCCCGTCATTTAGGGGGGGGGGGGCAGGGGGGTCAATTACCCTCCCCCTGACTTTGGGAAATCAATGTATTGGCATATAAATGGGCGTGGTTTTTGCCACTTTTTGGTAAATTTTACGTTGTGTATACACCCCCCCCCCCTGGAAAATTTCAAAATGACGTCCCTGCCAAAGGATAATTTTGTAGAAAAGTAATTTTCAAACACAGTTACTGTCATCCCCGCTTAATTGGGTAACGGATAAACAAATACCCCGCTTATACGAATAAAACATACCCGGAACCGAATACTGCCCATGGCATAGACGTAATGTTAAAGATCCCCTCTTAAGGGGTCTAAGGAGTTTTAAAATGAAAAATTTTCGATTTTCTGGAAAAAATATATGTTACATAGAATTTAGTTCTGAACAGTTTGATACCTCATTTTTTACCATAGGCAAAAAACTTTTTGAGTTATCGTAAAAAGACTTTAACTATCACCAATAAGTTCAATATTAACAACAGCTGTTCAAACCTCTTTTTCTCAGAAGTCGGTGTAACGATTTGCATGCATGATATCTCAAAAAGTGCTTCATTGATTTTTGTAAAATTTTGCATCCACGTACGTATAGCCTATCTCAACAATCTAAACCTAAATTTAAGTTTAAATAGGAAAAATAAATGTTTTTATTGAAATTTAAAAAATAAGAATAAAAATTTACCAAAATCTGGGGGGATTAATTTTTTTTTCTGAAAAACTGAGTTTGATTTTTGAAAAAAAATTTGGTTCAGATTGTTAAGATAGGCTATACGTACGTGCATGCAAAATTTTATAAAAATAAATGAAACAATTTTTGAGATATCATGCATGCAAAGCGTGAAACCGACTTCTGAGAAAAAGAGGTTTGAACGGCTGTTGTTAACATTGAACTCATTCGGAATAGTTAAAGTCTTTTTATGATAATTCAAAAATTTTTTTGCCTCTAGTAAAAAATGAGGTATCAAACTGTTCAGAATTAAATCCTACATGACATATATTTTTTCCAGAAAATCAAAAAAATTTCATTTTAAAACTCCTTAGACCCCTTAATTAAATAATATTTCTTTGAACCACTAGTATTCGTTTAAGCGGGGGCGACAGTATTTAAAATTTATTGAATTAAAAAAAAAAATCTAAGTAGCAAGCTTAGGATAGAATCTCGATATTTCTGCTAAGATTCCATTCCTTTCAGTTTTGAATTAAAAAATAAAATTTTCTGCAACTTCAGATATTGTGTCGGATAACTTATATTTTATTTGTACCTAAAGGCTATTGGTCTTCTTTTAACAGTCTTCAGGTAACGATGAACCTGGTAGGTTTTGACTTCCTGAGTGCTTTGAAACATCCAGCTGACTGCATTTTCTGGATGAAATCATATTTTTTTAGGGGAGAAGGCTTAAAGGGCTATTTATCCATTTTTTGAAGGGGACCACATTATTAACATGGAGGGGGAGGTTCAACAATTTTTCAGCTGTGAGGGGGGGGGGATAGCACACAAATTATGATTTGCACAATGGAGTCATTTCACGTGGCGTCACGAGTCACGTGATGAACTTGTTTGCCTTTAGGAGCATTCGTTTTTCAAGTGAGTGATTCCGTACCGCTCACCGAATGGGGGTTGCATGACCGATTCGGATTTTCTTTAAATTTTACACACAGGTTGATTACATAGAGGCATGAAAAAGTCCAAATTTTTAGGTTCCTGCTCCACTTATTTTCTGAGATACAGGCCCTCAAAGTTGGTCCGCCCACCCAAAATACAAAGAAACTGATGTTACTTAATCATTTTTCCAAAAAATTCTACTCATGCAATATAAAAGTGTTATATGTCTGTGGAAACTAGTTACTGCAGGCACTCAGAAAAAAAATACTAAAATGCTTATAATGAAAATTGCTAAGGTACAGGGCTCTTTGAAGTTGCCACCACAAAAACTTGATTTTGCCGATTTTGCTAAAATTAAGGAATTTATTCCAAAAAAAAGGAAGACATAACCAAAGGTTTACTCACTTTCTGGTAGTGTACAGATGTTTACTATAAATGGTTACACAATGCGTAGCTGGGGTTTCTCACTCCTTCTTAGAAATATTTGAGCTTAACGACAAGATATAAGGCAAAACGTGCGATTTTGGCCACCTTGGCAGCCATTTTTCTCATGAAAGGGGAGCAGTAGAAACTTTATTAGTATTTTTAAAAATAAGCTACTGATGTGTTAGCTATTGATAAGAAAAGAGTTTACTTTTGGTTATTTCTTTCATTAAGAGATGTCTGCTGACAGTATATGCATGTTTTTCGCGACGACCATTTGCTTGTGTTCCCCCTCTCACAGACTTAAAATTAATCAAACTAAAAAATAATGATGTATCTATTAATAGCTGTATTATCTATCTACCCAGTATGTCATAAAATTTAATTTATTAAATCATTGAACAATAAATTAGATATGTGATGAAAACAAAAATAGAATTTCTCCGATGCCCTGAGCATTATGTATTCATAATTATAAAGCACTAAATAATTTCTTGAAAAATCAATTAAAATAAAGGACTTCTAAATATTTATCTCATAAGCAATACCCAATCTTGTGATTATGATATTCCTGATTGGCTCTGAACAGGATATCCTTGTTTTTTGTTGACTTATTATTTTATAGAAAATAGAATTTATGCTTCATGGTATCTGTGAACTAGTATTTTAGAGAGTAAACTCTTGTCAGTTCTTATCAGTGCACGACACTTGTCAGTTTTGTAAAGATCAGTATGGGATTAAATTAGTTGTACTAGTTTTAATTCTTCAAGCATTGCTGCATATCAATTAATTAATTTTTTTGAATATTTAACTGTTAATAAGATAAAATGGAATTCGATGTTGAAATAAATAGCTCTTTATCACCACGCTCAGTTAGTAGCACATCAAATGAAATTTGTCGTAAAATATCCTACATCAAACGAAAAAGCCTCATTTATTTTCTTGATATTCATGTGATATTCAAGAAATTCTGCAATTAAAAACAGGAATATCCCAATAACAAGATTGGGTACTGCTTATGAGATAAATATTTAGACTTTCTTTATTTTAATGGATTTTTAAAGAAATTATTTAGTACGTTATAATTATGAATGCATAATGCTCAGGTATCGGAGAAATTCTATTTCTTGTTTTCGTCAAATATCTAATTTATTATTCAATGATTTAATAAATTAAATTTCATGACATATTTTGTAGATAATACAGCTATTAATGAATACGTCATTAGTTTTTGGTTTAATTAATTTTACGTCTATGAGAGGGGAATACAAGCAATTCAAAATAACTTTCTTTATTAATTTTTTTATGATAGTTTTTTCATTATTGTGTTTCAGCGAAGCGATAGGGTACTTTGCGTAGTGGCGTGGTCTTTATTTTATTTCTTAGGGGACCCAGATTCATCTCTCAAAGGGACTATAAACATTAATTATTTTTCAGTAAAGAAACTTTATAATAGATTATGTTATTTATTGAAATTGCTAATCAGTAATTAATAATCAGCAACAATAAATTTCCAATTAGTACCTATTTGTAATTATGAGAACTTCATTATTTATGCATAAGTTGAACTATTCAATATTTTCATAATTAGGAGTCATAAATACTGAAGTATTTTTACCTGCTAAATAGTTCATTTAAATTCACACATAAAAAGTTCTAACATTAAAAATTGAACTATCTCATTTTCAAAAATATTTTCTTTGGTCATTGATAAATCAGAGACTTTGATTTCACTGCATTTTGACATCACAGAGATAAGACTATTTAAGGGGTGGATACTTTTTCACAGAAATTCTTTCAAAAATTTTTATGACTAAATTTTAAGCTAACACTGGATTTCAGCTTTCCCCTTTGCGTAAACAGTAAAAAAATCATTTTCGTTATTAGGATTTTGAAAACTAATTGACGAAACAAATTTCTTCGCACATTACGAGGCCTTTTTTATTGACCTCCGCATACCGGTAAACAGAAACACTTTTGTTATCACCATAACTTTGAAAAAAAATTTTTCCTTCATTCAAAATATTCATCATTCCAAAATTAATTAAATATATTGGTTAATCAACGATTAAAAAACTCGATGATGCTCTCATTTTCAATAAAAAGAAAAGAACACGTTGAAATCACCATTGAAAAAGCGGGGGAAAGCGAAAGATAAACAAGTCCATCACGTGATGATTACCAGTAGCGCTCTCTGGTGGTGAAATGACTCCATTATGAGAGATTAAATATTTGCGTTGTTGTTACATGTCCCCCTGGTGTAGAGCATCTAGACCATGTCCATGACACCATGTCGCTTAGTTAGTTTTACAAGTCCATGCTCCCCCTAACATCCACATGGGTGCCAATACATATAAATAGTTATTTTTTTAAAAAGTTAATAAAAAAAGGAACATAAATGTAAAAAATGAAAGTTGGAACTGCAACACTCTTGAACAAAATTTTATTCTTATTTTAAGATAATTTTCACACACATACACAGATTTAACTTTCAAGAAACTCCTTACCTATTTAAACACAAACAAAAAAAAAAAAAAAAAAACTCAATAAATGAAAATAAAATTGAAGGCTAGACAAAGGCTGAATATCCTCAAATATATATCAGGTCGAGACTGGGGTGCAGATGCTCGCACACTTCGCACTATATATATATCTCCCTTGTTAGGCCAATACTGGAGTACGGCTTTCCGATTTATTCCTGTGCTTCCAAGACTGGCCTGGATAAGCTTGAGAGAGTGCAGCACAGCGCAGCAAGAGTCATCACAGGGCTACAACATAGTTGTCCAAATGAAATTGTGGATTACGAAAGTAATTTGCCATCTCTTTCCCAGAGAAGTACCCTGTGCCTTACAAAATATTATAAAAAGCTAATTAGCTATAACGAGCAAAACAGAACTTCTGGCTACCTCCTTGATTGGACCAACAACCAACGACTAAAGAAGCACAGCCCCTTTTCCTACGCCAGGAAACCAGTAGGGGCCGGATTAGAACTTGACGGAATTTACTTCCATGAAGAGCTCCTAACAACTGTGACAAAAAACTCGGAGATTCCGGCTCTCGTTAAGCAACTGGCACTTGAAACAATCCATAATATCCCACCTTGTTCTCTGAAAATCTACACAGATGGTAGCAAAGGTGAGGGTGGAGTCTCGGGCAGTGGGGTATATGTAAACACAACCTCCGGAGTACAGGAATTTAAAATAAGAAACCCAAGTTACTGTTCCGTGTTTAGATCAGAGCTATTTGCCATTAGAAGAGGTTTACAGTATGCAGTAGAGGTGGGGGACCAATTTAGGGACATCTGGATTTTGACCGATAGTCGCGCTTCGGTTCAGCATCTCTCAAATTGGAGCACTATTGGAGATCAAACTAGCCTGGACATTCTAAATATTCTTGAGAGACTATCACCCAAGCATACAGTGCATTTCCAATGGATCCCCTCGCATGTGGGAGTAGAAGGGAACGAAAAGGCGGATTTCTTGGCCAAGTCGGCGTCAGAGGAGGGAGTTAACCCAGGAGGAACGCTCACATCTAGTGAGATTACACCCCTGGCAAGGATTGAATTCAATCGACTCATGAAAATCCCCCCTAGCCATTCCTGGTACTTTGCCAGAAGTCCAGGTGAGACTTTCAACATTACTCCAAGACCATATCAAACTGCCTTTTCCCGCATTCTGAGTGGGCACACGAGGGGACTCACCTTTCAACAGGGGAAAAAGACTTTTCCGAATTGTCCTTGGTGTTGCGCCGGACATATCTTGACCTGTTTGAATTTTACAAAAGACGAAGTCCTTAGAGACCCTATACTTTTTTTAGATGTTTTAGAAATTTTTGGTTTTATGGGGGTTGTCTAGCCCAGCTAGACAACCTGAGATAAGTAAGAAGAAGAAGAAGAAATAAAATTGAAGAGAGAGGTTAAGTTTCATAATCTGACAAATAAAAAACAAATATTCATTTATTTAAAAAAATGTAAAACGCAAGAAAAATTAATACAAGAAGGGAGATTACCTTTTAGGCTAGAAGGCAGAATCAAGGCATTTGCATTCTATTCTTACATGTCCTTTTCACAGTTCTTTTCCTTAAAAAGAATTGAAAGAAAAAAATCAAACATAATGTCAAGACATAATGCCTATCCTTGATTTTACTCCACCCTGAAATGCTAGGAAAATTTCTTATTCTATCTATTCTCACAAAGAAAACCGTAACATTGTAAACAAAGATAAAATTAGTAAGTTGGAAGTAGCAGTCGTGTTGAGTATGATTTCACCCGGACAATTTCACAGTAGCAACAGAAACAGTAGTTAACTTCTTTATTAGTCACTGAACTGAAGATTTGTTGAATGCTTCATCATTTCTTCTGAAAAATGCTCAAAGTCTTACTGTCGGTCCCATTTTCAAGATTTCGAGTTCTTACAATCAGGCAGTGCTATTAATTGTGTACAACTCCATATAAACCAATGCAACAACAAATAAAAAATTGCTAATCCAGGGACTAGGGCTGCGACATCGATGTCGATGTTTTGGAAACATCGATGTTTTTGTTGAAACATCGATGATTTTACCATCGATGTTTGAGGGTCGATATTTTCCCAACATCGATGTTTTGGGTTCGATGTTTTTTTCAATGTCGATGTTTTATAATCCAGCAGAAAAATCTTGATAAAAATATGCGATATGCAGATGTATTAAGAAGTTTTCATCCTTAATCAGAAGCTCAAGTATTAATCTCATCAGAAAACATTTTCTATGATTATTATCGATGTTTTGCTCTCAATGTTTCTAAAACATTTCTAATTTTCTTTCGCCATTTTTTTTAAATTTTATTTAATTATTATTCCTTATGTGAATGTTTTATATTTCAGCAAAAAAAAAAAAAAAAAAATCATCAAGATATGCGGCCAAAGGTTATATCGTTAATCAGCCGTTACGTTATCAATCTCGTTAGAAGACGTTTTTGATAGTTACCAATAATGTTTTAAGGTGGATGTCTTTTAATGGTCACTGTTTCGCGTTCGATGTTTTTCTTCCTTTCGATGTCTGTTTTACACTTCAGTAAAAAGCAATAAAAATTTGCAATAAAAAAGATTCGTTGTTAACAGTTGCAATATCTATCGTATTGAAATAGTTTTTTTTTTTTTTTAATTACTACCGATGATTTATGGTCAACGATTTTTAAACATTATTGTTTTTGTTTTGCTGTAGAAATTCTTTTCGATAACGGTGTTTTACACTTCAACAAAAAAATTCCTTAAAATATGCGATGAATAAAAGTTATACAGTTAATCAACAGTTGCAGTATCTATCTCACTAAAAAAGTTTTCTGTAATTGATATCGATATCATACGGTTGATGTTTTTCAGGAGACAAAAGATAAATCTAATTGAGTGATATAAAGAGGCGCAATGCATTGGAGAGTTACTGTATTACTGTACATTTAAATGTGAAAGTAATTTTTATAAAAAAAAAGATCGATGTTTTGAAACATCGATGTTGGAGAACATCGATGTTTTTTGGTCGATGTATCAATACCATCGATGTCTTAATTTCGAAACATCGATGTCTTCAAACATCGATGTTTTGCCTTCGATGTCGCACCCCTACCAGGGACCGCGCTAAGCATTCGCCACCTCGACAAATGCGATAAAAATTCTGATTTAGTTAAAGTAGGGGAGACTGGGGACGGTTGTGACGCGGGGCGGTTGTGACAGTCGTCATATTAGCTAAACTATAATTAATACCTGGTTGAAGCAAAGAGAGAGAGTATCAGCATGTTTGTCTGAATGTGTGTCAAAGCATTGCGGTAGCCATCGAGCGACATTAACGCTAGCAGAGGGGTTATGGTTACTTTTTAACAGTCAAAAGTAAGTTTTTTTGTTCGATGTCTTTTAGTAATTCCTGTTGAATGGGTACAGATAGAGAAATGAAAGTTTTTTCCCCATTAGTAGTGAACCTTAATAGTGAAATAGCAGTGATTGCTTTTTATGTAAGCTATTTTGTATTGCCATGGCGATTGCCGTTTTCAAAAGTAGTGGGTTGGGGTCGGTTGTGACAAATTGCGTGGGGACGGTTGTGACACGAGTAAAGCATGTTTTTATCATATTTGATGCCCATAATACGCTTGGAGAAGACAGAAATAGGGCAGTGTGACCTAATGAAATATAAAGAAGCTTATAAAGAAGTGAAACTTTTTGTTCTTTCGGACAGCTTTGGAAATGCAACGATAATCGTATGTCTTTGCTAAGAAACATTCATTCGTAAACGCGATGGAGCCGGCCGGCTGGCGCTGTCACAATGAAAACAACGTGTGCATAGGTTATATTGCTCATAATAAAATGCTTTTGAGCTTACATATACGCTGAAAGCAGATATGAGAGTAAAATGGCTACTGAGAAATGGTTCCGTTCATTTATGAATAGAAATGTTTCATGTCTGTTCGTGTAGCTCATGCAACTAGCCTTTCAAGAGTAACAAGCTTCAATAAAACAAATAAATGTGGAATCTTTCTTTGATACTTGAGAATTGTTATGAACAGACACGGTTATGACCCAGAGGATGTGCATACCCAGACAACCACAAATATCTGTTAGACATCCAAACAGGTCTACCACATGTCCCGATATCTGATGGATATTTTGGCTGTCTGATAGATATCCAGAAATATCCAAGTCATGGAAATAGAGTTCTTTCAGATCTACAAGCTATCCAGACTCTTACATGTTTTGGATATGGATATTTGGATAGCTTATGGATATCTAGGAATTTCCAAGTCTTGGATTTAGATATTCAGCATATCTTCTAGATATTGGACTTCTACATGTTTTGGATTTAATGGCTGACTCAGGCCATCTAATAAGATAGGTATTACTGGATTATTTTATGTTCAGACCTCTGTGAGAGAACTGTGAGAAAAATTTAGAAGTTATAAATATTTTGTTTTAATTTTATTTCGAATAAGTTCGTGAAATCGAGAAATGACTGTAACTTCGATTTATTTTCCGGTGTTTCTCTTGCGCAGGGAGTCGCGCTCGCTTGTTGACGACTTGTGTTTGTTGGCGTTTAATAATCTGTTGATAATTTATTCCTTCAGTCATTTTTAGAACAATTCCTTGAACATTGGGCAACAAAAGGTAAGTGCTGTGCTTGTTTACATTTCGGCTGATCTTCAATGTGAATTGCATGCGTTAAGCCTTTTACCATTGCTAAATTATTGAAAAGTTTTAAAGTCTGCCATGCGGTATGCTTTGTCCATAATTAATGTGTTTGCTTTTACTAAAGGTATTCAAAAACTGAAGGAGTGTTTATTTAATATGAGGGTTAAACTTTCGGAGCTTCGATTTTGCTCGTTTACGTTCGTGTGTATTATTTTTAAATTGCTGATTTCTTTAAATGTAAAAAGTCTAACCTAACAACTGAGACAAATATACAGTTTTCTTTGTGTTGTGCAATTTTACTAAAAGTATGTTAATTGTATAATCGATGTGTGGAAATGAAATGACTATGTGTAACCTTTAATTTCTACCGAACCTATCATGTTTACCAATATCCAAATTAATCATCTATTTTAAGCATATATTCCCCAAAAAATATGCTCTCTTTGATGAACTTTCCCGGAATATTGTTCTCAATTGGGTTGCATTAATACACCAAGGGACCTTTAAAATCAGCTTGTCTTATTCGAAGAAAAGAATACACTGCAGACTACAAGCCATAAAGCGGGGATCGAAATGTAGTTCATCTAAGCAGTTTATTTTAAGCTTGGTCAAATAATCAAGTTTTGACTATTAATTATCAGAATTTCTTATTGAAAATGTTGTTGGATGGGGAAACCAAATCAGATAATGTTGGTTTTGGACCAGTAACGTACATGGACTTCGGTGTGCCACCCCGCAAGATTTGTAAGTGTGCCTCCCACTCCCCTATTAAAAGAATAAAAATATTTTTCTTGTGTAATCATAGTACTATTTTGTTGAACATTCGCCTTAAAACCTCTTGCATCCCCATTACTCACCGCAGGGGCGCTATGTATGTTATTGGTTTGTACTTCATATCATTCTATCTCATCATTTACAATGTACAGTAGAGTCTCGAAAATCCGAGGTAATTGGGGCTCATGCCACCTCGGATTACTGAAAACTCGGATTATCCGGAAAAAATTCTTAACAGCAGAAACGTAACACTTTTCGATCATCATTAGTGAGATAAACTTAATTTCAAGTCGTTTTACATATCAAGTTATTATTTCCAAAGCATATCTTAATATATCTCTAGTAGATAAAGAATATTTCGTGACACTTGATGAATGTCTTTGACACTAACCTCTCAATACATTTTTTACTACTTTATTGTGAGTACAAAAGAAAATTTTCCAACAGCAAAAGGTTTTCAGATTTTAATGCAAATTATCTTTTTAGCTATTGAAGATAGACCTTAAAATGTCAATAAAAGAGCCTCGGATTAAGCGGAACCTCGGACTTTTGAGAC